>DWLR01001324.1:0-18765 GCA_018246295.1 Papilio alexanor hazarajatica
ATTGTCAGCAACTGCAAACTATGAAGGAAGAACTAGCTGCTAAACAACCGAGATTGGTCAATCGCTCTAGGCCACTGTTGCTTTACAAACAACCACTAAGTTAGATGAGCTACAATTGAAATGTCTGCAACTTCTACCGTACTCCCCGGACCTTGCTCCAACATATTATTTTTTCCAGAATTTGGACAACTTCTTACAAGGAAAAAAATTCAACTTCGATGCGGCAGTCCAAACCGCCTTCAAAGAGCTTATCGATTCTAGCCGCCGTGGTTTTTTTAGTAAAGGGATCAATGAACTACCTATGAGATGGAAAAAGATAACAACGGTGCATACTTTGATTAATTAAATACATTTTACGAAAAAAAAAATTGACTTTATATATTCCTCCCGTACAAAACGCCAATTTCATATGTAAGGACCTAATATTTTAGAATTTGAATGTTTCCGTACACATGAACTCACTCTGTAGCTTTTGTGACTTAACAAAATGAATTAAAAACGGATAGCTACAGAGAGGTGAGAGCTTATCTGAAATACTGTATTTCTTAAATGAATTTATTTGTTTGTTTGTTGCACCAATAATTTTACACTTCGAAGTCAGCCTGCAAGGTAGCATCACAGTTCGTGAACTAGACTTGGAAGAAATATAAAATATCAATGGACTTTGACGGAATTGGACTTACTTCTAATTTGTATAATTCTTTCCTTCATTTACACTTTCAGTTGCCATGGAAATTAATATACGCGGAATCAAATTACAAAAAAAATCAGGTAGGAAAATAAAAAACGAACGTGTGCGAAGCTGCGGACAACACCAATTTATTTAAAAATATTAAAGATTATTAACATTAAAAACTTGAAAAATGTTTGACTATTTAATTTATATCTATTACTGTTACCACTATCCCAAATCAAATCACACACTTACCTAATAAATACTATTTTATTCACAGCCAGAGTGCTTCTATCTGTGTCGTTTTCGGTCCCAGTTTCGAATACCGTTAAGATTATTTTTTGCGTTGTTTATTAAAAACTATAGAAAATTATACATTTTTGGTTTAAATATCGAATGGCGGAAACGCAGCGGCAGTAGAGCGGCTGAATGGCCATTTATACATTGGCTCTTTGTGGCTCAGTGAGCGCCGCCACCTCGCTGCACTCGGCGCAGTTCAAATACGGCACGCAGCTATACCTATTAAATAACAAAAAGGAATCGCAGCCGATAGAGTGTAACACTGCCATCGAACTTTTAATACATTTGAATTTTCTAGTGACTCGAAACTGGCTGAAACTACGTAGAGTGAAATGTATAATAAGAAAAATTAAAGCAGTTTTCTAGAAAAAAAAAACTAAGCCCACCGATCCATATAATACTAATAGAGTGGTACAACACTTATTAATGAGATAAATCGTTATAACAAAAAAGTAATTATGTTGTTATGACAAATCCTCAATACAGCTTAAAAATATGGAGAAAATCCGACAACGATTGTTATTTCTCCATCCATACCAGGTTGGGTTGAAAGATTTCACAGAAAGGATATTATTTTTATAACGATTAATTGACTTAGTAACAGCATTTAGTACCTACATATTCGTCCCCGGATTGCAGGTCATACTAACAGATTAAATGTACAGAATATTCACGATGAATTAAAGGTAACAGTATATCATATGTATATTCAATAGCTTTGAACTCAGATCTGTAGACCATAAGGCGATAATAATTTAGAAATTATACCCTTAACTAAAATCCAGACAGAAATATCGTTCAAAGATGCTGCTAACAAAAGTTATTGTGCGACGCCTCAACGTTGAAGTTTGCTACTGAGTGCTCCACTACTTATCCGTTCTGAGAACTAAGAATAAATTTCTCTACAGGATATCGCGCTTTATTTTAATATTATTTATTTTTTATTATGTTACCTAGTGTCTTTAGCGAAACGGTTTTATTACATAGCTGCTATTTGTGTGTGTGTGTGTGTGTGTGTGTGTGTGTGTGTGTGTGTGTGTTCTTATAAGAAATCACAAATATTTGTTTTCGGATCTACTCGGTACATTTGGATGGGAAAGTGTTTTCAGAAAAATTGGCTGTCTGAATTTTGAAAACTACTTTAGATATGTTTCTGTTATGATCCAATCCCTGCTAATATTATAAATGCGAAAGGAGCTCTGTGTGTTTGTCACGCTTTCACGCCTAAACCACTGAACCCATTTTAATAAAATTTGGTACAGACATAGACTAGACCTTGAGGAAGGACATAGTCTATGTTTTATTGCAAAAAAGGCTTGACGGAATCAAATAAGAGATGAAAGTTAAGAAAACGCTGCCGCGCGGGTCCTATATTGATGTTGGTGATGTTTGTATTTTGAATAATAATTTCTAGAAAATGTCTCTAAATGCTATAAATAAAATAATATATGCGCACTTCACAGCTTCGTGTAGCGAAAACGGCTCGACATCCGTCCCCTTCGGAACTTATTCCTTAACTTTTTAATTAGTTTAACAACAATAACAAAAGACTGTCGTGTTACTTCAAATTTTCACTCCCACCACAAGTTTATTATGTAATCGATTACATTTAACCAAAAATATGTAATATTAAAAAGAAATCATAAGTTATGAATACTTTGCTTAAATTACTATTGGCGTATTGGCGTGGTAATAAATTCAGTGTTCTGGCGCTCGTGTTTACCACCAAAAGAAATATGTATTAAAGTTATTCATCATAGCTGCTAGCCTTAAAATAAAAAAAAAGTTAGCTGTCACAGAATACTCGGCAGATGTGAATCATATCAGTTAAGAGTGCTAAGACGCCATAAAATAGTGTCCGTCGTCTGCCGTCACGGAAAGCGGTCAATTTCACTGTCAAGCCACGGCAATAGATGTTTACATCAAAAAATCCTAGCCCCCCCCCCCCCAATTAGTCGTCTCCTCCTTAGTTGTCTTAGCAGAATAGATATTAACAAAGTACAGTGATTGGTGAAATTTTGAGCTAAAAAGAAAACTGTAGTGTAGCTTCTCCACCAAGGCTTTATTTGAAGCTACGAAAAATGCAGATAGCACAAAATAAATCGCCTTTCCCAGCTAAATACGTAAAACATTAACATAAACAACGATTCTTAATTAAGTGATTATTAAATGTTCACAAGTGATACACAGAGAGATCGACGCTCGTTAAAAGTTATAGCCTAAAATAGATGTATGCCAACGACCTCGGTTACTTTTATACGAACTCTTAAAACTATTTAATTAAAATATCGTAATGACTCCTCTTTCTCTTTTAAGTTAGCGAATCTAATTATTTCTTAGCATTGATTTAAATAGCCGATTTACGTTTTTAAAACCTATCAACTACTTTATTATCTGTGATATATAAGAACTATCTTATATGGTATATTCAACTTAAAAATAATATTTTAAGGTAGAAAATATGAAAGTTGTCAGAGATAAATTAACGTTAACAAATAAGCAATTCTTTTTGTTTTAAAATACAAACGTGTGTGGGTCGGCCGGTCGGCCGGCGGCGGGCTGTCCGCGAATGAATAGCCATCGAAAAGTCATCAGTTATGTAGGGCATATCGTCGCGCGCCATGTGGCCAGCGTACTCCTCCGCGTAATTTTTCCGCGGGCGATTTTCCACAATTTTCCAAACAGCCATCAGCACCGCTCCAACCCTTTATTTGAAAAGGAACAACCCTAAATATGAAACCGTATACCCCTCGTACAAATAAAAATACAGGTGTTGATTACGAGACTGTTGCGGGTAATGCAATCCAAATTTATTATACATGCGCTAACGAGTGTGCATAAACAAATAGAATAATAACCGCCGGGTAAACTCCATTAAAACACATCGTGTGTCGTGCCTCGATTGAAAATATAAATGTTTTAAAGCTGCATCGTGTGTTTTACTTCATATATCAAAATGGGACCGCAAACACTAATAGATCGCAATAAAAATAAATACGAAAACAAACACTCCGCAATGCTCAAAATTAATAAAAATTGGACGAAATGTATTGATGCTGAAAAATGTCCCGCTTCTAAGCTAACCTTTTTTCATACTCACTTTATTAAAAATGAGAATGCTATTGGTCAACTTAATATTATCTACTACTATTTACTACTAAGAAATAAATTGAACAAAAATTTAGAAATCTTAAAAAAAAAATCGACAGTTAAAAATAATTATTAATGATCAGGATTTTTTACTCTTGTATAATTATAGATGTTATAAAAAGAGAATGTTATATACTATTTGCGATGAAATAAATAAGATGCAACTATTAAAATGAAAACTAAGGCCAGTCATTCACGTTCTTTGTCCCTTACCTAAATATGAATTACCTCTTTATAATAATGTTTACGGAAAGCGTACCTGAATTTTCTACCGACACTGCTCAAGAACCTAAACAGTGCCGTGCTTGAGAAACTAATAAAGCACCCTAACAAGAGTAAAACTATTTTAAAATAGGCTTTTTTATCCGAGAAAATTTAAACACTAGGTTTCTAAGGAGAAGAACGACTGTTTTTATTTTTTATTTTTATTATTTTATAATATACATTTAACTAAAGTAAAAATACGGCGAATATCATATTTTAACTGAACGACTAGCAGTGTTATAAAAACCCTACAGATTTTTTATCACTGTACCACTTACTGTACCTTTGTTTTTTTTATATAATATATAGGGAGTTTCTTTTTAAATACACTCTTATTTCATTAATAAAATTCACGTATTTTATCTTTCAATGTATTTCCTACAAATTCATAGAACATAGATATTTTTATCGAACCAACTTGTTACGTAAGTTTATACAAGCAAACTTATGTAATAAGTAAAGGTACACAAAACAAAACATCCATAAAAAGTTATGCTCAATTTAGTTTCATCCAGGCCAATGTAGTTTAGGGAGCCGGTGCAACATATTGCCAACGAAAATTAATAAAATAGAAATATGAAACGATCGAGCTTTTTTACATTGATTTCGTAACATCAGTATTTAGTGGGTAAAGATAAAAATAAAACAAAATGGTGGTAGCATTTGAGAGTGATAGTTGGATCGTGCAATTTGCGTTAATAAATTAATCTCGAGTTAGACAGACAAATTAGACGCGGAGTGCTCGACTAACGACGGACTATTTGGATTAAATGGGGGGGTGATGTTTATGATTTACGGATGCTTGTATAATTGTGGCGCCTGACAGTCGGGCCTAGCGCCACGCGTTTGCAAAACTGACACCAGGAGCCTAAATTACTATAACATACGTATATAAATTTAATAAAAAAATGGCATTTGCGTATATATTTCCCTGTGACCACAAAGTATACAGTAAAATCTTGGCTTTACAACAATTGCTATAAGATTAAATTTTCGCCAAATAATTGAGAACATTTCTTTCATTTTTAAACGAGTAATTAAACCCGTATGCATTTTAATGAAAACTTTAAGAACTTAAATATTCCAAAATTAAGATATGTCAATCAAGAACATTGAACATTACAATTAGAATTCACTTGTGGCGAAAATAGACGACGATTGTGGTAAGAAAACAATGACGTTTTGCTTGAGTTATGAAGAGCAATGAGGAAACAATGTGACGGTGTCGGCATGTTGACTATTCATTATAACATCTCGCCCAAAGACAAACATTGCACTGCTGTGTTATTAAATTCGCTCCGCTTTAGAATCCACGCTCCTGATAGTAACTTAATTTATGTAGAAAAAATGATTTTGTTTCCTAATTTAAACAAAAATTTAATAGTAATCATTTGTATTAGAGCGAACTACTCGTATATTACCATTAACGTGTAAGTAATGAAGAATACAATCAGTGCGATAGAGAAAGAAGATAGGGAAGATTTTATCCTTCTCTCTCAAAACATACGTATATAGAAGTAAAAATGGTGTGTATTGGAGTAGAAGTACTTTAGAAGAATGAAATAATATTTCAATATTAAACATCCTCCTAAATCCATTCATTTAAAAATATCCAACACCTTAATTTTCGGTTTCTCAGCGAATAACGAATATTCGCTGTTCGTTATTATTAATTACCATATAATGTAACCAATTAAACATTTATATAACATTTAACAATAAATAACGTAGACGTTACTTAATTTGATAAGTAAGTGGAAAGTCGAATTATCCTATTCTATTTGGAGGAAGACAAGTTGGTACAAATATATCGAAGGAACTAAGAAGACATAGCTTGTTTGTCCTCTCAGACTAATTAAAAAGTTTGTTTTCACAAGTTGCCAGTGGAAGCGGCGTCTCACTCGTAAGCTATGGAGTTGTTGCCATTTCGATAAAGTAATAAATATAGATCAGACTGTTTGATTCTCCTCGGCATTATGTTTTCAGTTTATCGGAAGAAACGTATTGTATTAATAAATTTGAATATACGATAAAAATTGGTCTTAAATCGTGTATCCAATTGATTTCGACTATTTTAAATCTTAATAGTAAGAATTGATTAGACAATAAATGTAATTAACAAAGTTGTATAAATTTATTTTAATTTATAGTGATAAAAATTTCAACGTCCTAAATCTAGTTAATAACTGACCATCTTGTGATGGAACAAATCTATATGACCCAAGTCAAAGGTTCAGCTGAAGACTGTTTTTCGAAGACATAAATGTTGTTTTATTTATATTTTTTCCTTCACCGCCGAGCAGTTATTTAAATTTTAAAATTAAAAAAAAATGATTTGTGGCAATATCAGAAAAAAATATGGACAATATGGACAACCACCACACTATAATTGGTTCATCTACGGTGTACATATCATTAGAACAGTCAGGCTTATAGCGGTATAAAAATTTCATATTTTTTTAACCTACGTTTAAACATAAGCTCCAAAAATAACGCAAGTTTGCTATTTAAGTTATTATATTGTACAAGCACAGTACACGACAACACAGATGGGGCGTCCCAAAGCGCGCTTTTCACTGGAAGTAAACTCAGGAAACGAGTCGAGATCGTTAAGTGGAAGTGTGAAGATACGTGATAGTAGAATTTAACCATAAGCACGCACATTTAACAAATATGGGTACCGTTCAAAAATAAATTTTATACTTTTTTATTATTATAAATATATTCTGGCCTGACTGACCGGTTGGCGCAGTGGCAAGACACTTGCCTTTCGCGCCGCAGATCGTGGGTTCGATTCCCACCCAAGACAAACATTTGTGTGCATGAACATGTTTGTTTGTCTGGATGTAAAGATTTCCCCCCAAAGATGCGATGAATGGCGGAGGCCTACGTCCAGTAGTGGACGATCATAGGCTGAGATGGAGATGGAAATATATTATCTTATATTTAACCTCACAGGAGTACACACACAAAAAAAGACAAAGTAAAAATAGACAAATAAATAAAATAAAATATATATAGCTTTATGTTGGAGAATATTCATTTATTTAAAATCAGTTCAGTCTATTTTGAGTTTATCTGGAACAAACAAACAATGAAATCTTTCCACTTTGTACTAGTATAGATCAATCAATATTGTGCTATACTAGGTAACAAAAAACATATTGACTTTATGAGACCTGCCAACGGATTAACATACTAAAATGATCCAATGATTCAAATTAATTTATCATACTTATATCATACTTTATTTAGATATACTAAATGAATTCATTTGATAAATGAATTTGAATTCCGGATTGTCATACAAACACAAAAGAGCATTCTAAACGAATATCATTATTAAAGTGAAACACATAAACTTACTGTTATTGACGTAACGTACGAGTAAACGCTGTGTTATGTATGGCTATCAGATCGGTTGCGGTTGGCGGCGGATGTTCACACAGTGAAACCGACGCCAACTATTAGACAAATGGTACAGATACACCAACCGTCTCTATTAACATAACTCGCTATCAATGCGAAGCAATAGAATGCAGGTAGGTTACACAAGTATTTGAAACTCGTATAAGATAATATTACTTACATTACGATATTACTTTCATTTTACTTATTTTATTTTACATTTTATTTTTACTTTTACAAACAAAAAATTTACACAACGAAAACAAACATCGAGGTATAGCGGTAGCTATGATTGAATCGATCATAAGTTTGAGTAGCATTTATTGCAATTATATACCTATTAGAAACATCCAAGACCCAGTGTATATATGTAATTATGTATATCCAATAAATATTTTAATAATTTTTATAAAATTAACGTCCTATATTAAAATAAAAAAGTAACATTAACTCCAATAATATAATTGAATAATTATATTTAATCATATCAGGGCAAAGTACCCAAATGTGTTGAATCCCATAAATCGAAAGCATAGGTGTCAGGCAAGCCGAGTGGGAGCAAACGACAGGCGCGGCCATGGCGGTACCGGCGCGGCTAAGCCCGCTAGTACGCCCTAATAAATTGCGATTTAACTTGTCTCCCGGATAACGCCAACTTTTCCGCGTTTGTTCCGCACCCGACACTTTTTTCCGCCTCTTCATTTCCTATCTCTTACTTTTGTATTTTCCGTTCTCTCCTCGCCGAGATAAACAGGCGAAGAACGTTGAAAGGGGCTTTACAAATTCAAATTGAACTTATCACACAACTTTTTACATTTGTTTCTGGTCTCGAGTTCGAAGGAAAAGAGCGAGGAGGCATTTAATAGTACAATCTCAGGGAAGATTGATGATTTTGTATCACACCTCGCTCCGGGCGGCTCGTAACGACTCACTGCCTCGGCTGGCTCGCGACGTGGGTCTTGCTGAGTCTTATCTGGAATGGGATGCCGCTTTATCTTAAATTACATATTTTACTAGATACGCTCCCAAATCGCGAACGTTTTTCGATATATTACTTTAAGGACTTTTAAAGCGAGATTTCTCGTCCGTAAGTATTATGTGCCAAAAGTTATGATCTTAAAATGCTAATTTTAATATGACTTTGTATATACTCGCACTTATAAGTTTAACTTTATTATTTGATTTTACATATTTTTTTTTTCAAATATTTTGCTATGGTTTGTAATGATATAACTAGTGTTTGAATACATTCCACATACACAGTTAAGTGGATTTATGATCGATTTAAATATAAATTGTCAAGTGACCAAGACATCGTTACATTTAACTTCTAAAAAGTCATTTCCAAGTTACACCAATGATACAGAATTTACATTGTTTCTTACCATACTGTACCATAATTCATATAATTATTTTGACAGGGTTTATAACACAAATTGGTCGATAAGCGGATGTCAATTACTAGTATAATAACACCGTCATTGTCAAGAACAAAATGAGCAGGTGACTACGTATACACAAACACGATAATTTTCAAGCAGTGTAGGTAAACACAATCTAGCTAATCAAGCCGCAACTAAAGAAGTTTCGCGTGCAGTAAATAGCGCAGAGTTAATTCGAGGACCACGCGCGGGCATAACCGCAGCATATTTATCCCATTATGCAGGGCACGGCGCCGCGGTGATGCGAGTCACGTCGCACGAAACGAATCGCATGTGACATTATTTGTGAAGATCGTGCTCTATCTTCGTCGGCGACGCGCCCGGAACGTGGAGGGATTACTCACAAAGAAGTACGATTTCAGCGGTGCGATAAGGAAGCGAGAAGTAACGCGCTGGATTTATTCTCCGTCGAGATTAACGCACGGTCGCACATGCATTTATTACATAGACTTATACTAAGCAGGTAAACATTATGTTCAAATACTTAATGTAAATATTAATTTCTCGCGATATTTACTTCCAATTAAATGAACAACTACTGTATTAGTCAACCAACAAGAACCACTTGTTTAAGATCCCTTGCACTCTCGTTCAGTAAACTCCCGCAACCTTGATCATAAGATCATCGGTCTACCTTGCTTGAGGTCTACCCATACTTGGTCATCCCGTATTCATACAAATATAATTTTTACATAAATTAACGATACTCGTACTTTTTTCTGACATAAATATTTATATGGTGCTAGCTGAGTACTGACATGGCTTTTTCGTCTAAAACCGCAGCTCGCAAAGAGCATGAAAATATGCAAATTTCACAAGGAGAAATATAAAAATACATTTAACCAAAAGTAAATATTTTTCCATGTATTTTAAATAAAGTAAAAAGTGATAATATGAATGATATACATTTCAAAAACTTTAAAGTTTTGTTAAAATGTAGTATTAGTCAATAGTGTTTGTTAAAAAAAAAATACATTAAATTAAAATTTGTACGTAAAACAGAAGAACTTACTGGTTCCAACTCATACGAGTTCGACTTATGAACAATTTACAATGCCTTGACGAATCAATTTTTCTTTTATCGACTGCATCCTGCATCCTGGCTTTGCGCTTTGTTAAGGACGGAAACGAATATTTTACTCCGTCTACACTTTCTTCACGGGATTCGATTGAAAAGACATTCAAGAATATTTTCAAACACTACTTCGGTGCCGCATTTAACGTTACTTTTGGCATGAGCTATCAATAACATTAATAAGAACTCAATAAATCTGTATTAATATATTACTGTCTTGTATTCACAGCCATAAATAGTTAATAAAAAAAATGTTACGTAATAAAAAATACGTTCTAGGTGAATATTTATATTGGCGACAATGATGATAACAACATAGAAGCTTATAGTGTAATTGTACAATATACATACATATGTTAGGGTACTATACAAAATTATTTAAGATAATTTTAATCTATATTTATTTAACAGAAGCATATGCCCTGGGGCTACACTGAGAGGATATATACTCGTACATACATGACAAACGCACGCGTACTGTCAATCGCATTCGGCTGTAATCACACAATTTGAATATCAAAACACACTATTCGATCTCAAATCACATCATACTTGAATGCAATTCAAATGACAGTGATCAAACACGATCGCATGTTCGGTTTCTATTATGTTAACAAATTAGAAAGGGAAGTAAATTACAATAACAAAACAGTTATGTATGTAACAGCGAACAACGTAAACAATAGTATTATATGCATGTCAACACAAACTTACCTTAGGGTGTATCCTAATTTCCGAGGGCGTTAAAACTTTCAAATGAATCTGATATACTTATTATATGCTTAATAATACTTGTTATGTTTGCTATGTGGTTGCGTGTACCATGTGCCAATGTTAATTACTAAAAAATTCATTCAAACTTCTAACACATTTTGTATCTCCGCATTGTTCGCGTGCATTGGTTGGCCTGGATTGCATAAATCCAAACCACATAGTTCATATTGTATACGGCAAAGCTACAAATCCCCACAAGTTAATAGCATAGCATTTGACGTCCATTATTGTTTTAATTTACTATTTATAACATTTATCTGTAACTTTCAATATATCCTTAGTTAATTAAAAAACTTTGGCCAGCAATGGTATAGACGAAGAAGCGATAAAGGGGCACATTAGCCAGAGGTATTTGACTCAGCAGAATATTAGGCGGCCATAGCCTGCTTGATATTCGCAGCACGGGCCGGCGACCCCCGATAGCTTCGCGACTTCCACTCGCCCAACATTAGCCATTATATAAGAGAATAAAATAATAAACATTAGATCGAATAAATAATTTCCAAATTCATTATAACACTGACTTGAAGGTTAGCACAAAGAGTAAGTATAATTAAAGCATGCAGAAAATAATCAATCATTATTTAAACGCATTTTTTACTTTTTTTTTTCAAACTATTATTTATTTTATATTTTTAGTTCAACTATTTTCGATCATCGTAAGGGAAAAGCGAGGCTTAAAAGTGGATGTTGTGACTAGAATTGTGAAAGGTATGCTTCGGTGGTTCTGCTATGTTCAAAGGGATGAATGAAGAAAGGGTGATAAGACAAATCTGTGTTGCAAAGGTGGCAGAGTAGGTAGGGGACGAGCCGTAAAAAAGTATATCGATCAAATCAATGACATCCTAAAGAAAGGCGATATATGGAGTTACCATAACGACGAACATAAAGTATCTAAGTATGCGTAGATGTATGGATGTAGAAGAAGCGAGAAAGGTGTGCCAGGATCGCGCCAAGTGGAAATCCGTAATCTCTGAGTACTCCTCTAGGTTACGGGCGTGAGTATTATGTATGTATATGTGTAATTCAGATCCCGATGATCCTGGCCATAATAATGGCATAAATATTTTAAACTATTGTATTGTCATCGGTCTTTTATAAATGTCTTGTTAAATTCTAGTTCCAAGTAGTACAGTCATATACCGGCGAAGGTTATACGAGCGTGTAAAAATGGGTTTGATGGTTTCAAAGTTAACATGTACATAAATTTACTTTTACTCAAAATAAATTATAGGATTCAAAACTGTACAGATTATATAACCTAAAATCTATCAATTCAAAGCTAACTGAAATTAACACTAATTAATATTTCGTTATTCGTGTGTTATCGGCATGATATGCATAATGAGTGCTTTATAAAACATACCAGTGTTCATTTCATTCAACAACTAAAGTTCTGGTGACGCTCAGTCTCTTTCTAAAACTATATCACTAAAAGCCGTACATTGTCAGACCAGGACTCGCAATTATTACAAAATAACCATTCATTTTTCGGGCGGCTCGCAGCGCGCTCAACCATGCGTGATTTTGTTTTTGTACGTTTGTTCAGTGTCTAGTGTGCTTCCCTTTGGTTATTTTGTTATTTCGAATCCTATTTGCATCGAAATAAAACAGTGCGCTGATATTTGATTGATTATTAAAATTAAAGTGAAATGGCAAACATTTAAGATTGTTAGATGATTACATCAAATTCGGATATAACAATTTATGATGACTAAGTAGAACAATGGCTAATATCATTTACGTGAGTTGAAAACGTGAAGCGAATATTGGTGGACACGGCGAGGTGAAAAGATTGTACGATTCAATAGATTCAATAGAGCAGATCCCTAAGTCCCAAATTAAATCACGGAACATCTCTGCACCTGGCTGGCGCGGCGCAAGGCGATTGCCGCGCACTGACTGACGCTTCGTTTTCATTATTCTTTTTGATTTTATCGTTGGCTGGCGTCGCCATTTGATTTTTAAATTTAACACAAAAATTATTTTTACTTCCAACATGATGTCTTTGAAATTTAAATTCACAAGCGGAAAAAATGTTAGTTTAAAAAAACCTTCTGTTTGAACATGTCATTTAAATCTGATAATAATTGCACTTTTTGATGTCACCAGAGTAATATTAAATTTATATTGTATGGTATTTTCAATTATGAGCAACTGAATAATTATAATATGAGGTTAAAGTTACAATTAAATGATATAAAATATTCGAATGGTAGACGGGAACTAAAATTACACAAAATAGTAACATTTTAAGCAAAACTGAAAACTCTTAACAAAACTGCAAAAATTTCATTTTATTCGGGAATTTACTGCGCGTCGAGATAAAACAAACATAAGAGATAAAGTAAAAAGAGCCGCGAGTTGCCACTCTAGTTAAGTGTTAAGGATTTAGTCGGGTCATTCGTACGTAGACACTGCTATCTCTATCTGCGGACCATCGAATGTGAGAAAAAACTAAGGCTTTAGCTCGACAAATTCTTTTAGATTCAGTCACGTTTCAGCGAGATAGGCTCCTAAGCTGATTTACCTCTAAGAGTTTTCCTACCGCATATTCAAACTTATGTAATCTATTTATCAAAAGTGGTTTTGTTGTAAAAATATTTTATATTTGATTACTATTCTACAAATTCGTTTGTTTTTTTTTTCATAGAGTTTGATTAATCAAGGATAATGTGCAGAATACCTCAAAATAAATAAACGTAACGAATAATTAGAATCATAACAACAGTATACTGTTCCAAAAATTCCACGCAAACTAAATTACTAGTTGTACGCCATTTGACATGTAATTGCAGCGTCCAGCTGACGGCCGGCACGTGCTACGCGGCTACGCGGCTACGCGGCTACACGACTACGAGCTATGGGTTAAGAGCTTAGCCACTCTAGTAGCAATATCGTACCAATTAAGATTGCAATAAAATTGTCTAATAATAATTAAGTTATAAAATCATGGTACAGTTCTAGCTTTGTTTTGTATTGACGGATTTGTACTGTATCTAATTTAGGAATCATTTGTAATGCTTTAATAATATAATATTTAAATATTCAACAGATATTCAAAATGTTTTGAAATTTTATTTCAACTTAACTTAGCAATATTTAATAGTTTTTAGTTTATGTATAATTTTACATAAAATATATAAGAACCGGGCCCTCGTGAGTTTTAAAATGATTTAGGTTTTTAGTTCCTAAATTGCCTGTAGACGTAAATTTAATGGCCTTTTCTATTTGCATAGCAGTAAAAATATATACAAAAAGTTTTGAAAGGTTCAAAGAACTAGCAAAGAAAAGTTACATTGTTTTTCATCTCTTTCTATATTTGCTCACCAGTTTCATTGCCTTAGAACTCAAAAATATTGCAATATTGCTATTTCCAAAGTTAAAAGTCAAACAGTCATAACGAATTTAAATGTGATATTAAATATAGGGATTTGGAATAAAAGAGTACCAAAATGCACGCATGCATGTTTTAACTACTGGTTACGTATCTCAAAACATAACATAGCCTGAATGTAATAAGTTCACTTAGACGAGATTGAGATCAATAAGTAGCTAGACTGATATTATAATAGTCATAGGAACTCAGACACTAATTTGCATTTGATTTGAATTCGTTAATAAATTAAAATGAAAGAGATTCCAAATTTGAAATGACATGTAAAACTTTGTGGCGACATACAAATACATAATTAAGAAGCATGAAACCGTTTTGAATATTTTATGAATGAGTATTTCATATGTATGAGCACGTGGCTAGTAGACAAAATTATATAAATTTGCATACCTAATGAATATGTTTTACGGTTTCGTACCTTAATATAATATGGAGGTATTATATAGTCTTTAGACAAACGTGTAAAAAATATTTTACTCTTTGATGATATGTTTTTGTCCAAATAATATTTTTTAAATTTTATTTATAAGAATGACGCCGTAACTATAGACATACAAAACGCTTACCTTTATTCACTTGAAATGTTAGAGTGAAAATTATAACGAAATTATGAAAATAAGTTACACCACGGCAGCAGATATTTTTTGGCCTTTGTTTTGTTGGATTTGTCTTCGCCCCGATTAATAGAATAACTTTTTAACAGAATAACATGAACATTCACAAAAAAATATACCTAGGGAATGTGTTTCTCATACATTTTTCATATGGGACATTATCTATAACTGGTGAAATAAAAATACAAGACGAATAATTATCCTTACTTACCTATTTTACTTAACTTAGTTAACTTCTAGTCAGAAATTATCCCAGGTTCAAATCAAAGCTAAGGCAGAAAGAAGTTTTACGGGTAAAACTCGTAAAATATTAAATAATAATTGTAGCAGAAAGAGAAAGGTAAGTGAGTTGCAGTCAAGTAAATAATTTTGTCAAAGCAAGGCCCAAAAGCGACAATGTAACGCGACGTGATTCGACGCAACGCGAAAATGTAAAATAGTCGTGGTATGTATTGTTTCGTATGGTGTAGCCATAAGGAGTCGCGCGTTTTGTATTGGTCTCATCATGTCACGTAATACGATCGCACCGCGTCACGTTGTCCTGCGCCGCTCATTAGGTAACGGCCAATTACAAACTTTATAAAGTTACATGCATTTACAAAAAAGTTACGCTTTCAATTGAAACCTATCGTTAAGTGTAGACATTTTAAACAACTTAAAATATTTCGCAATGATTATATCATTAAGACATAGTTATTTCACACGTCTTATTATCCTAACCATTTGAAAAAAGCAATAAGCAAACAAGAATCGATACGCGAGCATAGTTTCACGCACGTCATTTCCCTAACATATGTACGTTCGGTCGGTAGCGCAACAAAACCATGATGGCGCCACATCGCGCGTGTAATTGCCGCGCGCGCGACGAACCGCCATTAATCTCGCTAACACTCGATAAAACGCAACTCACGCTACCATGTAATAATACCGGTACTAACTTGACTTTTGAAAGTGAAATTTCATGTAATCGTTTGTGGCAGATGCCTTTCGCGTTTAATTGTTCGCCTTAAACGATATTCACACTCTTTAATGTAAAATCATTTTTACTTTTGGTAAATACATTAATTTATCCAATAATTTGCAAATTATGCGTTTATGAATGATAAAGGAGTAAAAACTGACACTCGTAAAATCTAATTTTATGCCATACCATAATACCATAATTTTTAAATTTCTATCTACGAGACAATTTTTAAATCGTAATAATTTTACTTATTGTAAATCAAAATAATAAGTTAAAATAATAATAAGTAAAAGAAATTACGATTTTTTACTTCACAATCTTGGTCATAATATTGTAAAAATAGTTTCTGTATGTGTTTGAAACAAAGTTTCTAACTAAATCAATACTTTGGAGTTGCTTCAAAGATAAAAGGAATATATTTCTTCAACACCATTATAATATCTATAGAAAATGATAGGCGATGAATGGAAGACGGACAGAACAATACGGCGAAGGCGATTCTGCGCAAAGTAATGCCCGAGACAAATTCAATTTGCGCGAACGCCGACCAAAAACCGTTTGCACTGCTAACTAGACACGACATGAATATTACTGCCTCCGGCTTTTACTTATATCTACGTAATGATATCGGACTTAACTCGTATTACTGCGTATCACCGCTCGACAACGTGCCTAATAAATGTATACCTGATATGTAACTAGACACAGCTTCGGTCGTAGTTTATTCTTTAGTACTCTTACTTATTACCATTTCATTACATACTGACCAATTTCGATCAAAAAAACCTAGTGATTAAAATATCTAACAAATCGTAAGAATGAGTAAAATAATTATTATTATTATTAAAAGAAAAACTTCTGCATTTTTAATCCGTGTGTGACAAGTTTAACAAAGAAAACGCACAATAAGCTATGGTTTCATCATTATCTCCCTGACCTTTTTCTACCTACGTAGGGTCGGTACAGTTTATATTTCTCTTCCATATATCCTGGACTCTACTGTAGTCCATACTGTAACTGGTTTTGGCTATAGATTTTACGTTCGGCCACCTACTTGCTGCCAACCCTTCTCGGGAATGCCCTACCCCTTCCCATCCTTTCCTTATTAGTAAAAAGAGTGGATAGGTTAAGAGAACTAGAATTGGGACTCCAGCACCTCACTCATCAGACGAAAGGCAGCACGCAAAAGCTTTCTGCCTTTCGTCAAGACATACGTAAAGTAGAAACTTTACGTATGTCTTCTGTGAAGTCGTGGTTTTTCACCAGTCGAGCGAGCCATTCATGCAACAGAACACAGTAAGAAGCTATGGTTTAAGAATGTCTTAATAAGCTAATGTTGAATGGTCGATCTGATTAAAAATTTGCAATCATATCGCCGCTTATCCTTAGGTGGGATTGTGGTCAAGCACTAATTTTTCTTATTTGAATAAAAACTATTTTGTATATAGGATATGAATAATTTATAAAATTCATCATATATAATTACGAAGGTAGCTTATCAATTTGATATTTTTAGTGATATTAGGAAAACTTTATAATAAGTTATTGATATTAATCAGTAGAGGGCGCTAGGGAGAGGGCGCTAGCGCTGGCTGGCTCGCTTGTAATAGCCGCCGAGAGAAAACACATTTGTCTTGTCCTGGCGCGTTAACGTATATTGCGTTGCGCCGAGACGTCACCCGCTGGGCGCTTCTTAACTTCTCGTCTCTTACATTAAGGTATTAAACTTTTTCATCTTATAAAAAAATAGCTACATATTTCATTCTCAACCTATTACAGCCTACTGTTACAGGCCTCCGTAATTAAATCCAGAGATTACCTGTCTAATAGTCCTGTAGGGCGAACAAATCTAATTCTTATTAACATAGCTATCGTTTTTGTAACGCCTTTACTTATTTTCTGTTCACACATATATGTCGTAATAATATAAAACTAAGAGCATTAGCACACCATCGATGTATGTATTTACTTTATTTAATAATTTAATTAAATAAAATTAATTCATTTTACTGTCATAGAAATTGAAAAGACTTCAGCATTTTTTTTGACTTAACAAATAACTGGCATCTTTATATATTTTTTACAAAAAACTAAAGCAATAAAAATCACATTTAATCCGTTTACTTTCGTTTATTAAAGCTGCCAAAATTTTAACGTTGGCCATAAACTTCAAGCTCCACTAGACTGCGCTGTAACTAATGACATTTAAGGTAACAACAACAACGCCTTTCCACAAGGCTTGCATGAATAATTTACAATAAAGTATTAAGTAGTGGGAGTCAACACTGGAATAGCACTTCAACAAATTTGAGTCTAAAGAAAGTGTTATGCCATTATATTGTCGAAATAACGTAACGACTTCATGTACAATACAGGACACATATAAGTAAAACTGTAAAATTTACATTTTTTATTCAGTTATTGTTTACAATGTTTATCCTGTATAAAAATTTCAATTTATATTCGAAATAACAACTTCATGTACAATACAGGACAAATATAAGTAAAACTGTAAAATTTACAATTTTTATTCGGTTATTGTTTACAATATTTATCTTGTATTAATAATTTAAATTTATATTCTAAATAACATAACAACTTCATGCACAATACAGGACACATATATGTAAGTAAAACTGTAAAATTTACAATTTTTATTCGGTTATTGTTTACAATATTTATCTTGTATTAATAATTTAAATTT
>DWLR01001325.1:0-18760 GCA_018246295.1 Papilio alexanor hazarajatica
AATTGTATTTAGTTTTCTAAAAAATAAAATAATCTTGTACTGTGAGATGGCGGGTTTATTAGTTGCCAACCTGATATAATATTAATATATAATTATCAAAAAGTTATTATTGTCACTACCATGGCAATCTATCATGTAAATGAAGCTTTTTTTCTATTTATCATCCTTAAAAAATCCCTTAATCTATACTAATATTTAAGTTTGTAGAGTAGAGTCTGTCTGTAATTTAATTTCTTGTATAAGTTTTTTTGAAAAACATTAATTTTATGCCTCATCGATTTCAAATCTACCGTTATAAAATTTTTGTCTGTCTGTGTGTCATGATTTAACTTTAAATCAATCTTAATGGAAATTGGTATAGAGCAAGAACACGTGATTGCGCACAAAATAGGTTATAAAAAAAATCTGTCTGTCTGATTGCAGTATGTCCTGTTAACTGTAACTTAGTAGCTTGGCCGATCATAATGAAAATATATAGTAAGGACGCGTGATAACGCAAATGACAGGTCATAAAAATATCTGTCCGTTGAATGTCCTGTTATAACTTAACAACAGCTTGACTGATCTTAATGTATACATAGGGTTTTGTAAATTGGTATGTATAATAAACATTTGTAATTGTAGCCTGGTATAAAACAAGATTACATGTTTGCGCAAATGTTAAGCCATATAAATTATCGGTAAGTTTAATGATAACCGAAAAAAAACATTTTGAAAACATTATTTTGCAATTTCCTCTAACAGCGACCTTTCGTACGCGTGCGAAGCTGCTGGCAACATTTAGTTAGATTATAAATTTGAAGTCAGTTTTTTTTTTAAATAAATTAAAAGATTATATTGTATTACTTTAGAGTATGCATCAACGTTTTTGTTACCCTAGGAAAAATAATGATTTGCATCATAAACCAGTAAAGTCTGATATTGTCCACCGATTGACCTCCATTCTTAATGACAGCATTGTCATTGCATTGCCGTGTATTTTGCGTCATGATTTGATTAAATAAAATTAGCTTAGACAGAAAAAGATACTTTACTTAATAGACTTCTACTTACAGGTGTTCCAGGTATCCCCGGATCTCCTTGATGTCCCGGTGGACCAGGTGAACCAACTGGGCCGGGTTTTCCTTCAGGCCCCGGCATTCCAGGAGGTCCTTCTTTCCCCATTTCACCAGGGGCACCAATATCCCCCGGTGTTCCTGGTACTCCCGATGCTCCTTGCGGACCTTGAGGTCCTAATTCCCCATTCGGCCCTTGAGGCCCTATTGCCCCGGGAGGGCCCATCAAACCTGGTTTCCCGGTGTCACCCTAGAAAAGTATAATTGTGATATATTTTTGCTAAATATTTGAGTTTTGAGTAAATATTTGAGTTTTTAATATCTTATTATAAAAAAAGTCCTACGTCGCGTCTGTCTGTCTGTTTACAAAAATTACTGAACTAATATTTATTCACCAATAGACAGAGTGATTCATAAGGAAAGATTAGGTGTATAATTTTTAAGATTTTGTGTAATTTTTTAAAGCTTTTTAAATTTTTTTTTCAATTGTATGACATTTTTACAGACAATAGGCTAATCGTTGGTGCCTGTCATAGTGTCAACTGTGGGACAATTACCGGAGCCTTTCCTTTACAGTAGTGAACTATTACTCCGTGAATATGAATGATGCGGTTCCAGGTGCTAACTGACTAGTCGTACATGCGTGAGTGTGTGTGAGAGAGTGAGTTTGTTGAGTGTTTATCTGTATGTATGAGTGTGTGTATGTGTAACAGTGAAATGTTGCATGTCTCTCACATCAATTCATAGATAAATAGAGGGACCATAGTAAATTTTCGGTTTCTTCGTAATTTAAGTTCGACAAAAAATTCTTAACAGCACATTTACACTTCAAATTTTAATGAGGATAAAAATCGACACCCTTGTTTATCGCGTTATAAAGAGGAGAACCCAAGGCAGAATAGTGGTGATTAGCTCCAGCAGTTCTGATTTTTTTATACTTGCTGACGATATCCTTTCTGCGTTTACCAATATCAGTCGAGTTCCTTCGCGGTATTCCACTTACAGAAAAATTGCCTTGTTCCTTGCCACAAGCTAAATTACGCCTCCTTACGTATCACAGTTTGTAACACAAATATGATGATAATTGTTAAAAATGTCGGAAAAAATCAAGCCACCAGGGGTGCTTACATTGAAAACGCTGCCTAATTAATACCTTTGAGATGTAACAAAATAATGTACATATGTACTGGCATTTGTCTATCTTTTACGGTTGACTCAAAATAACTATTTTTTTAAATTCATTATAAACCATTATCTTAATAAATACGTTTGAAGGCTAGAGTATTAAATGTGGATAGATTATAATTGTCTTTTATACTGTGTCATTTTGATAAAAAGTTTGGAACATATCCATTAGTTAAAATTATGCGCCACCGAAAAAATTAATAGCACCGCGCAATAGACTATCAAGATCTGCCGGGCTGGGCGTTGTCGTGTTCCAAAGTTCCCCGGCTTCTTTCATCTGTCGATTTTAATAGTTTTGTTTTTAGGTATAGGCGGGATTTCACGGTAAAAGTTTACGAATCTCATTAAGCTTTTCTGTAAATTGACTAAAATACTACAATGGGATTAATTGTTGAAATAGTTAAAGACAAGTGTAATATACCGGGTATAATAGAAACATGAAGATATACGAGTATATGCTTTGCTATTCGGCGAAGGCGAAAAATATATTTATTTTCTTTACGTTACATTTTTATTTTCCCGTAAAGAAATAATTATGTATTACAATGATGATGTAGTTTGGCAAAATCGATATTTAATAATGTGAACACCAATATAGCAATAATAAAGTGTAATGATGTAAAACATAAGATTTTAGTATTCTACTGGGGTTCGTTTGATGTCACGTAAAAGCTGTGGCAAGAATGTTAGTAAATTTTATTAACCCCCTTTTAAAACATTGATTTTACCTAAATTAAATACAAAGATTATGAAATTATATTACCAAATACACTTAAGGAAGAAACTGGATCGAAATAGTTAGCGCGGCTGAGAATCTTAACCTTGTTTAAATAAATCAACATACCACTGGTCCACGTTCGCCTGGAGGTCCCGGCAATCCAGATTTTCCATCTGATCCCGGAGGTCCCATAGCACCTGGGAAGCCACGAGTGCCTTCCAGTCCTTGTGGGCCTCTTTCTCCCACAGGTCCCGGTGGTCCCGGCTGTCCCGTGTCACCTTTAGACCCTGTCGGACCATCTGATCCCCGACGTCCTCTTGGTCCTCTATAACCCTATCAAGTTATGAAAATACAAGTAAATGTCCCATTAATTTTCAAATTCAAATAAATTCATAATTAAAGGCTTACTCTTGGTCCTGTTTCTCCTCTATCACCAGGAATACCGATCATACCCTGCAAAGGTTAAGAGAGTGAAAAAAATTATTAAATTAAAATTTCGGTTGAGGTTTAATTAAAATTGAGGTTCGAATATTTTGGTTACTTTTATTTATTAAAACAAATTGATAGAAATATTAAACTTTAAATATACGATATTGTGTCAAATATTAAAATTACCATAACTCCTTTCGCCCCCCTTCTGCCTCTCCTACCGGATGCTCCCTTGTCACCTTTTTCTCCTTGAGTTCCGGGATACCCTGCTAACCCTTGAGGTCCTGTAGCTCCCTTTTCACCGAATGGTCCAATCGATCCTGTCTCACCTCTTGGTCCTTCCGTTCCCTGATATTAATTATGATATGATGAACAAAAACTAACCAGTTGGTCCAGTGGTA
Source organism: Papilio alexanor hazarajatica (assembly GCA_018246295.1). NCBI lineage: Eukaryota > Metazoa > Arthropoda > Insecta > Lepidoptera > Papilionidae > Papilio > Papilio alexanor. The sequence goes on from DWLR01001325.1 coordinate 3,789, forward strand.
GGATACTTGCCTTACACGCCGCAGGTCGTGGGTTCGATTCCCACCCAGAACAAACATTTGTGTGTCTGAACATTTCTGTTTGTCTTGTGTCTGGATGTAAAGACCACCGGAAGACGGGCAGCAGCATCCTTTTTTTCATACGGTGGAACATACTGCGATCGCCAACCCGCTTGCCAAGCGTGGCGATTATAGCACATTTCTCCCCTAATGATGCGATCAATGGGGGAGGCCTATGTCCAGCAGTTGACGATCATAGGCTGAGGGGGTTGGTATAAAAATCAATCCTCATTCACTCAATCCACTCAATTGTTTTATTTAAAATTCGCGCAGTAATTGAATAAGGCAAGGAAAATTCATTTACCAAAAATAATATTCCGTTAGTAAGTAGGTAGGTAGCTAGACTTTCACAAAAACTCCTATTCTGTGAATGCAATCTTATTCTTGGTAAACTTTAATAATATTTCTTAAATGCCCGCTTACTTTTTGTCCTTCTGGTCCTTCGATACCGGGAACACCAGGTTCTCCTGGTTGTCCCCTTTCACCTTTCGGTCCAATTTCTCCTTTTTCACCTTCAATACCTGTGTACCAATCAGAAAAACTGTGAAAATTAAAAAATGGTAAGTTTTATCTATATCAAACTTACCTTTTTATTCTGTCCTATCATATAAAATAATTAAATGTAATAATTCCAAGGTGAAGGTAGATTCCTCACCTTGGAATTGTTACACTACAATTTTTTACCATATCATACTATATTTCTGTGTAAGTTGTATACAAAATTATTTCAATTAAGCTATTTATTAATACCTCGTATCCCTTTGTCTCCTTTATCCCCTGGTAATCCTCGGGGTCCATCATCACCCTTAGGTCCTCGAGGTCCTGGAAAGCCTAGCATGCCCTGTAAAATAATTAACAATGATTGTATAATAAGAAATACAGTACTCACATTTTAGTGTTTAAGTATCGGTATATGTACAAATCAATGTTTACTTCGTGCTTAGTGAATAGCAAAAAATTAATTCCCTATCAAGCATATTTGGAAAGTAATAATCTTTTAAATCTTACCTGCAAACCTTGAGGTCCTACTTCGCCTGGAGATCCTTGTTGTCCAGGGCTACCTGGTGTCCCAGGTGATCCTTCGGGACCTGGAAGTCCCGATATTCCTGGTTTGCCTTGAGGACCCTGTAAAAGTGATATTTATTGGTATTAATTTTCGGTAAAAAATTATCACTGTCTTCTATTGATCAAATTAATATTTTTTCCATAATGCATGTAAATAAAATAGAGTCACCTGTATTCCAGGAGCACCAATAGGTCCTTGTGGCCCCGTTGAGCCTGGTGGTCCCATTTGACCTGGTTGCCCTGGATTGCCAGGGGGACCTGGCTGTCCAGCTGTGCCTTTTGTTCCTTGCGGCCCTTCATTTCCAGGTATACCAGGGTATCCGATCAGGCCTGGAAAACCTCTTGGCCCCATGAACCCCCGTGGTCCCTAAATTAAAAATAGATTTTTAATTTTCGATACGTTTTACGTAGTTGTTTGAGGGCTAATAAAATTCTTCAGATAGTATTGTGAAGATGTTACGATAAGTACATAAATATTATTGATACTTTATATGTATTAATAGTATGGGAAAATCCTTTAATATTTACCAGCTCTCCAGATAATCCTGGTGGTCCCGGTGGACCATCATCTCCCGGCGGCCCGTCTTGGCCCGGGGCACCGGTTTCACCTTGTAAGCCCGGGGTGCCACGTTCCCCCTTATCTCCAGGCATTCCCCCGAGCCCTGGATAACCCTGTTCACCTTTAGGTCCGGCAGCACCTGGCGACCCTCTTTCTCCATCTCTTCCAGCGTGACCCCGCCTACCGATACGTCCAGGTGGTCCTTGTGGTCCTCTTGCACCTGGAGGTCCCTTTAAAGTCGTGAAAATAATTAAATGACAAAAACTAATGAAATAAGTACAGATGTAAGAGTTTTATATAATTTTATGTAGTCAATAGTACGGATGGATTGTGAGAAAGATGATATCTGTAAGAAGGGCGTGAATTCAGCTATGGCGGCAGATAGAGGAATATGGAAGAGTAGTATATACTCTGCAAACCCTACGTGGGAGCAGGGAAGGGAGATGAAAAATATCAATATTGAACGAATGGAGTTTACTCGGTTTGAATGGTTGAATGGAGATAGCTAGTTCCTAGTATAGTTTCTAGTCATAAAAATTGAACTATATACCTAAATAATTAAAACCTTACCGGCTCTCCCTGCTCGCCCTGTTCTCCCTTTGGTCCTTCTTGACCAATATCACCTTCAGGTCCCGGAGGTCCGGTGAGTCCCATGGGACCGTCAACACCCCTCATCGCGGTCTTTAATGAAAAAAAAAACTATTTTAATTAATATATTAAAACAAATATTATATTGTCCTACTGTGTATTCCCATTAAGTAGATACTATTTACTTAGTAGTTCACTATCGTATTTATAACATTAATAGACATGCAAATATACAAAATGATAATATAAATAGAAACAAACCATGTGTTGTGTAAGCATTTGTCGAAGTGCCTCCGTTTGACCGTCTGGACCTTTGTCACTGCTTGACTGATGCAACTGTAAATTAAATTAAATTAGAATTTGAAACTATATTTGTCATTAAAAAATCGGCGGACCGGTTAGCGCGGTTGGTAAGATGCTTGTCTTTCACGCCATAGGTCGTGGGTTCGATTTGGGAATCCCAGGACAAACATTTGTGTGCTTGAACATGTTTGTTTGTCTTGAGTCTGTATGTAAAGACCACCGGAGGTCGGGCAGCATCCTTATCTTAGAATGGTGGAAAATACTACTGCGATCGCCAACCCGCCTGCCACGCGTGGCGATTATGGCTCATTTCACCCCAATGATGCGATCAATGGGGTAGGCCTAAGCCCAGCAGTAGACGATCATAGGCTGAGATGGCATTAAATAATCATTGTCTTTATTGTACTAGCATTGAAACTTACTGGTACAACAAAAACATGTCCTGGTGGTCCCGTGAACCCTTGTTGGCCTTCCGCTCCAGGCCTGCCTGGTTCACCTTTTGGTCCCCTTGGGCCTTGAGAACCAGGAGGGCCGGGATAACCTCGGGGTCCTAGGTACACATCTGTGCCACCGTAATCATAGTAATTGTCACCGGGGTCGTAGACAATTGATGAATTACCCTGAAATAACAAAAAGTAATAAAAAAAATTATCCTCATCTATCTACCAATCCATTTAATGAAATGTATCGATGCAATTTTTAACGACTTCAAAATATCAAACTAATTTGCAAATATATTGTATATGATAGTATACTTTATAGTTTTTTATATTTTGGTTCTCATGTTAAGAACATTACGAGAAAAAAAATTACTGATTGATAACAACGGTACCCAGTTTAGTCTGTAACTAATAATATAGCTTTACTTCGTATACTTCTGGTGGATGAGTGAGCCAATCTGAGTCTTCTGTTGTCGTCATCGCAGGGTAAGAAGCTTCGGTGGTACCAAGAGTAGAATTTTGTGCAAAGAAGGTATTTTGACGTATCGGCTGAAAAGACGTCCATCAATTAGTCATCTATATCTTTTTATGTATGTAATTCCAAATTCTTTTCTTCTAAGGTTTTAAAGTCTAGAATTTTACTTACCCTTGGTGTGGTTACTGCTATTACATCAGTAGGGAAGTTGTCAATGTTGTTCAAAGGCGTAGAGTTAAAGTCAACATCAGTGAATCTTCCGAAGATACTGTTTTCGTCTGGGTAAAAAAATATTTTAGAAAAATACAAGAAGTGGTTTAATTACAAAACTAATAATTTGTTTAAAATATACGTCAACTTTGTTATTATATGTTATTTAAAGGCGTACAGTTAAAGTCAACATCAGTGAATCTTCCGAAGATACTGTTTTCGTCAGGGTAAAAAAAATATTTTAGAAAAATACAAGAAGTTATTTAATTACAAAACTAATAATTTGTTTAAAATATATGTCAATTTTATGTGGAAATTAATAACCTGGTTTTTTTAATGTAGGTATAATGTTGCAAAAAAAATATATACATAGTTGCTCCTTTTTTAAGAACCTCCTACCTTGACATAAAGTTATACTTACCAGCATCTGTTGATGTTACATATTGTCCAACTTCAGCATAAGCATCGGGTGGCGGCCAAAAGGGTTTTGATGTTGAAAGATACCTTGTTGCAGTCGACCATAAGTCGTTTGATCCATTTCTAACATCCAAAGATCGGTTCTCATCAACGGGTTCGTATATAGTTCCATCTTCTTCATCAGTAGGTAAATGTGCAAAGTCTATATCGGACGCTGGAGTATGTGTATAGCCTTCATTACTGTTTATTACGTTATCAAATCTGTTAATATTTCCTGCAGAAGTTGCGCCCGGATACTGTGATCCAAATGCATCACAATCTGGTTCTATGGTGCGACATAAGTCGTAGGCAACGTCAGGTTTGTTTGCAAATTGTAGGAGTTCTATATCACCCTGTGGATTATTGTTTATTGTGTATTATTAAAGTATTTGTTTAAATACAAATTCGATTATGATACAAATTACTAACATATTACAGAAATACAATTATTTGAGCGTTATCATGATTAAGCATATTTTGAGTATTGCACCGATTTAGTGTATTATGGGTGCTGTTTCTCCGTTACATACTACAGTACGCTGATTTCAGTTTAAATTTTTTTGCAAATATGTCAACTTCATTAATGGCAAATCCTTGTCATGTACATAGCTAAATTATCGATGATTTTTATTATTTTTAGTATATTATATTGTGATTTTCGGTTTGGATTTAAAACACATTTATTTAGCTCGATTAGTATTTGTTGATTAACGCGGCTCTAAACTTTCAAGAGCAAACTTAACCTACCTCGTAATATTGGTCCGGTGTTACTTGCGTGCCAACCACAAGCGCTCCAGCTAGATTGAAGGTGCTACCTGGTTTTCGGTCAAGCGGAAGTGATTCTCTTATCTCGCAATCCACAAGCAGGGTCGCTGAATCTCCTTTTATGCTCAGACCAATTCGATGCCACCTGATTTAGAATTTAGTTTGTCAGTTATAAGATTTTAGTGTATCATTAATGTTAATTAAAACTGAATAAGGCTGATAAAAAAAAATTAACAGCCTAAGCTAATTAAGGGTGAAAATCGATGTTTAATACAATTTAGCGGAACTGTAGCAACTTTTTCACGGAACTTTTGGGCTGCGGAGCACATTACCGCCCAGAGCATATTAGGAATCGCTGGCCTCATTTGGTTATTACTAAAAAAAACTTTTTTAAGACGTAATTTATAAATTAATTAGCACAATCTTTTACTACTCCGAAAGTTTTAAGATATTTAATTGATAAAATTTTCAACATGTTTGTGCGATATCTAATGCAGCACGACTTACTTGCCATCGGCGATGTTGACTCGATAAGTCAGAAGTTCGTGATCCGGCGGGTCGCCCCGAGTGTCCTCGTAGTATAGCTCTATCAGCTCTCCGACTACTAACTGCAACTGTTCGTCCCCGGCATCGGAGTACAACACGAACAAAGGATTTTGATCCGTGCCTAAACATATAAATTTAAGGATGTCTCTCATGAGACAGACTATACAACTTAGTTTATTAGCTTCATAGCTTAACAGAAATTTAATTTAAACATATTTGCTAGTGATTTTTATCTGACTGACTGAAGGGTAATGTTTTTTGCAGGTATGTATGTTGTATGTATGTTTATATGTCCGTTCTGATGTGACCTATAGCCTAAATGTATAGACCGATTTTGAAGTAAGTCAGTCGAGTTTATTGATTATTTTAAAAATTAGTTATAAGTTTATATAGGAACCTCAATTCCGATGATTATTTAAAATGTTTGAAGATGAATATTTATAAAATAGATAATTTAACGGTGCACAATATTTTGAAATCCTTAGAATCTAAGTACTTTAAATATAATGCAACCCATACATTTAAAACTATGACCAGAAGTAGAGCTAGTAACGGCTGTTTACATTTAAATGGCTGTTACGAATGGGAATAGTCGGTCCAGACTAACTTTTCAAACAAAGTACAATGATGTTGTCTTTTTTTCGTTGGCCACAATGAGAGGCGCCATGAAGGTGCTTAGAGTGAGATTGTCTTTTGGCGCCTGTTTTTTTTTTGTCGTATTGATTCTCTGGGCGTCTTTCCGCTTAGCGTTTTGGCACTCCTTGCTATCGGCGCCTAGAGTGACAGCTCCTTCCATTCTCAGTTCTTGTTAAATGGAAAAGTGTCATGTCTTCATAATAATATACTGGCTAGGTTAGTTAGAGAACAATCATAATCTGACAACCTTGCTCGTTTGCTTATTGTCTGCCATAAAAAAAACTGGTATCCACTGAGAAACATAAACACGAGTTTTCAATTAATGTTAAAGGATTGCCAGTGACCCACTTCTGAGAATAATTAGTAGAGTCGAAACAAATCCGATGTATCTACAGCAATTAGATTAATCCCGTTTCGAAATGTTGCCATTGCGAAATTGCACGTAGTTCGTTATTTAGCACAAGGGAATAATTTTTATTACATTTTCACTATGAACCCTTTACGCAAAGAAGTATCTAGAGCGAATATCTATTGAAATTTTTCTTTTTTCATTGGACGATGACTTTTAATTGCATTAATTCAATACTGGCCTACAGAACCGCAACTAAAATATCAATAAAATCTACGCAGATCGTAATTAAGATGTTAAAATGAAGAAAATAACTGACAAATGTTTTCCCAGGACAGTCCACCCCGTCGAGTTAACTTAAGACAATACTAAATATGCTGGCAAATATATTAATGATGTTTTTTCGTACACTATTATGAGCTTGTTTTTTTAAGTAACAAAAAAAATATAACAGTTCAATATAAAAGTTGGAGAGCCAGGGACCATCTTCAAGGTGGAAAAAGGGGAAAGGCAAGGAGAAAAATATGTCCCTAAAACTGTTTATGCGGTCATGGAACATGTATTTAGGAGACTAAATTGGAAAAACAAGACTTTAAAAATAAATAGTGTATACTTAAGTCTCTCTCTCTCTCTCTCTCTCTCTCTTTCTCATTTAAGATTTGCTGACAATACAGTATTTTTTTAAACCCTCCCAAAAACTAGTAGGACTTAAAATCAGTGAGAACAAATCGAAGGTTATCACAAATAGAGAGCAAGTACTTTGGATAATACATTTCTTGAATATGTCGAAGACTATATTTACCTGGGACACTTAATTTCTTTCAAGTCAGGTATACATAAAGGGATAGAAGAATACAAAGAACATGGAACAAATATTGGTCCTTGAAGGAGATATTCAAAAGTAAAATCCCGATAGAATAAAAAACAAAAGCCATGAATATTTATCTCCTCCCTTTATTAAGCTATTATTAAGAAAAAAATTGACAAACTAAAAAAGATGTCAGAGAGGAATAGAGAGAAGTTATTGAGGACTACAACTTAAAAATAAAGTAAAAATAGGTTAATTAGGAAAGAAACAAAAGACAAAGATGTGCTAAAACAAATATTGCGTCTTAAATGGAAATGGGATGGACGCACGCAGAGTAAAAGACTAACGGCGGACAAAGGAAATTACTAACTGGTTTCCCATTAAAAATAAAAGAAGAAAAGGACTTCTAAGATGGTGCGATCAAAATAAGTGGTTCGACTAGAGCTAGACAAAACGACAGACAGGAAGACATGAATTAATCTATAGGAGGGTTTTCAGGTCTAGGCGGCCCTTACACAGAAGATTTTATAATTTGGTACACTAGCCATACTAACATAATTTTAGTTATTTCAAACATATTTTATAAATTATATTTCATGTAGTAGTAGTATACATATGTAAACTCTTTAACTAAATTGTCAATATTAATCTTTTTATTTTGTGTGATGGCAAATAAACCTAATTTTAACAGATTAATATATCTCTTCTTACCTGGTAATCGAACTGTAGCTATAATTGAGAAATCTTCAGGAAACGTGTTATAGAACATTCCAGCAGCCAGTTGGTGCAATGTTGCGTTCTCGTTGAGACGGAGCCCGGAGTATTCTTCAGATCTGGTGGTGATCGACTGGCAGCGTCCCGCCACTCGCGATACACCCTCGGGGAGCTCATCACGTACCACGGATAGCACGTCGAAAAACTCTACATCTTCTGTCAAATATTAACTTGTTTTTGCAGTTAATTACAGTTAGCATGGTATGGACATGTTACGACGAGGCAAGAATGGCATATGAGAAGAAGGGTTTTACCCTACCATCGACTTTAAGGCTTGTATTTCGCTTCGGTGATATCGTAATAAAATTAAAAATCTTATTAATACCTTTAAAATAAAACCTCGTAGAATATGAAAACGAAAATAGTCAAACTTGAATGTTTTAAAAACGGATATTGCTAAATCTGTCATTAAAACATTTTAAATTGTATACAGATTACCAAGAATAAAAAAATCAGTACAACGAAGTATGGCTGCTTAAAATATACGCACTAACATTTGATTGATTTTATAAAGTATGCGTGGGCACGCATAACAAATATGAAAATAGAAATATTTAAATCGAACAAATAATTCTCACTCACCGTCCCCTTTAGCGGTGCCGAATGTGAAAAACAATAGAAGTATGAATCGTCTCATCTTAAGAGCCATAGCCTAAATAAATATTTAGGTAGGATTTTATTTACAGTAGGACCCATCCCGTCCGTCGCAAAAGCGACGTCGGTTAAAGGCTAAACTTGCGTTGTTTTTCAAAGCAACTAGATGGCAACTGCTTCAGGCACATGTCGACGGTCCTTAAGAGACGACGACACTACTGAGAGGTATGTACGCAATCCAAGAGAACACTTCGCAAATTAGCATGCCGATTGCATTGGTGTCAAAATAATAAAGACAAATAAAGGCTCAGGGGTGACAAACATTTCTTCTCCTTATTATATTATTTATCACCGCTTACATTATAGTGTTTACTATCACTTCTTATAGTGTCATCTACAAAGTCGACGACCCTTGTCTTAAAGACAAAATATTCTTTACTTTTTAAATACTTTTATTATTACTACTTCTGTAAACTTAATGGGTACTTAGTAAACATGTGTTAATTAATTTTAATATTAAAATACAAATACATAGAAGTTATCATTATGTGCTAAGATCTCTGGTCATAGCACATACTGAAATTGAATTATATTTTATTTTCTTTTAACCGTAAGAGAACGAAAACTGTTTGTTATTCAAATAATTTAATCTTTTTGCCCCACTGACAGGAGGGTGATGTTTTTCGATGGTATGTATGTATGTTTGTATGTGTATATGTATCCGTTCCATTGCGATCTTCTGTAGCCTAAACGGCAAGACCGATTTTGAAGAGTTAGGTATCATTCGATCCGTATTTTTTCCCGGAGTGTCACAGATAGATCCGACACATAAAGTCAGTCGGGCTTACTGATTTTTTAAAATTGTTATCTACAAGATCCACTTGAATTTATTAATGAAAAGGTTGAACACGACAGATTTCTAAATTTTGGTCGTATCTAATTCCACACATCTACAATATTAGCCATCCATCCACACATTCGTTTTCATTACGAGCATGTTAGGCGAGAATGCTCGCGTTCCAAATTTAAATTAGTACGCGTTTATGATTAAATGTTAGAATTGTGAAATTGTTCATACGAAAAAAAAATCATCATTATTGTCATATGTCACAGAGCCGTATGCTACGATCAATACTGTAATGCTTATTATTTAAATCACCATTTGCGAATTGATAGTATAAAAATCTTTGGTGTCATGCATAGTAAATGTTTCGAATCATTCTCTGTTAATAAAAATATGTAAAATTTACGTATTTGAAAGAGTTAAACTTATTATGTATAGATCCATATTGCGGCCGTCCTATAAATGTAGCATGTAAAGCTAATTACACGGAATTGTTAAATCTTATCTGTGAGCAGCCGGGCGCAAGTTGCGTGGAAGTGGCGAACTTGGATCATTAGTTCGCATCGCATCGGCTGAATCAATTACAGTAACAAAGCGTCGGGACGTTAAGCACGTAGTTACCTAAAACTAGGTCAACCTTGACACGCCGACTAACGGACCTAAAACGATCTGGTTTGTGCCAGCCGAATAAACATAAACTCGCTATTTACACTGGGAGAGTTCGACTTATGTTTTGTATCGTTTCGAATTTATTTCGCATGTTGATCCGGAAAACCAAAGGCGCCACGTATCATAAAATTGGATTCCCTTATTATATACTAGCTTTTGCCCGCGACTTCGTCTGCGTAGAATAGGCAATGTTAGCAGATATTTAATATTTTATTACACTTATTTTGATAATAATACACATTTAAACTGCTTTGGTTTCCTATAAATAACTTATTTCAAAATATGTATAAACTATGTTTATTGTTTTTCCATCCTTTGCTAAAACAAAATATTTTTCGAGTTTAATCCAGTGCATCGCTCATTGTGTATTCCCCTTGGTGAGTCCCGCGCTCGCGAGAAGTCTAAGACGTGTAAGATAGCATTTTTAGTTGACTAATTATAAACATATAAAAAACATACACATTGGATTTTCATATGAACTTTTTACTTATACCAGGAGGTGGCAAACGGGCATGCGGTCACCTAAGGGTAAATGTCCGCTACTTATAGACCACTGCAACAAGCATTTGTACTTTCATCTACTATTTCATCCCCATTTAGTTCGAAATTTCAAAAACACGGAAGCAAATGTTTATTTATTTCTTATCTAAGTTTCATGGTTTTAACTTTGATAATAACGAACTCCCATATAAATTTTCATCCCTTATTTCAATCCCATCATACCTTTTTTTTTACAACAAAAGGTAACTTATGTCCCTTCCCAAGATCTAGTCTATTGTAAATTAATTAAGAACGGCTTAACTCACGTATGATCGTCCGATGACGGCATCGACTAGTTTCGGACCCGTCGGTGGTCCATCTTCAGGGCAAGTGTTTATTTTGTTTTCTTCGCGGCTGTGTCGCGTCTCGCACAGTGCGTAACTAGTCGGTGCAGGCGATCATACGTGAGTTAAGCCGTTTTTAATTACTTTATGATAATGTCTCACAAGAGTTTATACAGATTAATTTCAGCCTATTGTAATCAAAATCGGTGCCGGGGTTAGGCGTGAAAGCGTGATTTTTTTGGATTTCCATATGAATTTTCATCTCCTTTTTCATATCCACACAGGTCGAAATTTTAAAAACGCGAGACCAAATATTAATTTCTTTCTTATTAAGTGCCTAAATATAAAGTTTCAGTATTTTATCTTGAAACTTTGTATCAGGACTAATAATACGTAGGGACGGGTACGGAAGGGTAATAAGGACGAAATCTAATACAAACTTTCATCTGTTATGGTAACAACTTCATGCCTATTCCACAAGAAAAGGTAACTTATATCTCTTCCATGGTTTAGTCTATTTTTATACCAAAATTTTATCAAAATTCGTTCCGGGATTAGGAGTGAAAGCGTGAATGTTCTTGGAATTCCGTTCGAACATTTATCCCATATTTCATCTCCACACAAGTCTTAATTTCGAAAACGCTAAACTAAATATTTCATTATTTCTTTTCAACTTTCAAGCACAAAGATTCATGGTTTTATCATCTACAGTGCCAATTTACATACAAACTTTCATCCCTTATTTCTATCTCCTCAAGATTTTTCACAATAACTGGCAGCCCATGTCCATTACTAAAGTCTAGTTTACTTTTGTACCAAATTTTATCAAAATCAGTTCCGTGTTAGGCGTGAAAGCGTGACTATGCTTAAACTTCCATACGAACTTTAGATCCCACAAAAGTTAAAATTTCAAAAATGCTTGTACAAATATTTATTTATTTCTTATCAAGTGCCTGAATACAAATTTTCATGGTTTTATCTGCATCAATAAGGAATTTCCATATAAACTTTCATCCCCTATTTCAATTGTTTTTATCGCTATAAAAGATTACATATATCCTTTCCCAAGATCTAGTCTACCAAACTGTACATTACCAAATTCCATCAAAATTGGTTCAGTGTAAAGTAAAGCGTAACAGAAAGACGGACAGACAGACAGACAGAGCTACTTTTGCATTTATGATATTAGTAGGGATTATATGCCTTACTTATCTAGGGTAGGTAGGTACATCAGATGAATTCCTGGTCCACGAAATGTGATTGTCGTAAGCCTCAATAACTGATTGTGCTATATATAAAAATCTGAATATATAACATTACTAAAAAGGTGGCTGCAATTTTAACATTCCTTTTTCAGTTCAAACTTTTAGCTATAGACGTGGAATTCCTATAACTTTCTCCTCCTTTTTTATTTTATGCAATGCATATTTAATTCTTTTTCATCGATTGTTCCGAATGTTGCTGGGTAGTGGTCATTACAAAACGAATTGATTACGCAGTTTGCTTGCTCGTTTAGTGTCATAACATAAAACTTCTAGTTAATAATTATTTATCGGACAGAACTACACAGTTACCAGGTTAGTGTCTAAAGTTGTAAAGTTGTAAAGTTTCCAGAAATCTTTTTCCAAAGGTCGATGCAATATTTGTGGCCGCGTACCATACATACTTATAGTCCAGATTACCGGTGTCAGCTGTAACAGATCAGAGGAGGATTAGCCACTGGAAAACAGATATCCGAGAGCAATTCCATAGTATACTGTACCGGCCTTTGCAAGTCACACTTAGTCAATACACGAACGCTTGAGTTTAATTCTGGTACTGGAAGTTGTTATTTTGAGTTATGATTTATCTCATCGTCGATGATATAAAAAAAAATCCTCGAGAGTAAATAGCGTGTCGGAAGAAAATATAAATATTACGTTATTTATTTTATCGTTTACATAACTTTTTTAATTAGGTATACGTATTATTTAAATTAATTTTAAAATATCGATTTTGATGAAAATTTGATGAAGATATTTGTGGCCTTGCCTCGAATAAAACCCCTTGAGAAATAATACAAGTAGGTATATATTATTATCACTTTAATATATACTTGATGTGAAATACAGTCAACGGTACTAGTGCGTTCTAGCTTAGTATAAATGTTAATTACAAGAAAAAAAATTTAAGCTCTTCATTTTCCTATTATTTTTTCAGAATTTACAACATTAGGATGTGTTTTCTTGAAGACCTCTTCATTCAGCAAGCTTTCATAGAGCTTATGAACTATCGGGTATTTTTTCATATTCAGTGCGTGTCTGGAAAAGAGTAAATAAATAACTTTGGAATAAAACAGATTACTTACAGATTTTTAAAAGCTTATGCAAGTTAGCAAAAAGCGTAGAAGCACAACTTAGACCTTAGAAAATATTTCTTGACTATATGTAAGTATACAGGTGTACCAAAATTAAAAAAAAATCTGTGAATAGTCACTACCCACGCCATCACGTTGGCTTGACGTTGATTTTTGGGACATCTGTATTATTAGAGGGAGAGAGAGAGATAGAGCATGCGTATCAAGTACAAGTATAATGGTGGTCTCTTTCTCACTCTAGATATCTAAAATTGAAACTTGATATCTTTTAATACTTATTAATAAAATTCTTTCGTAATTTTCCCTCGGGAACATGGAGCACTTTGTTACGCTAATGACATACAATTGCTACTGTGGCGTTCACGAACATTCTCGAAGGGTGTCGAATAATTGAATTCTCACGCCGCAATGGTGAGGACAACTTTAAGCCTTCTTGAGGCAAAATGTCTTTGACATAAGTAACTGATTGAATGGAAGTTATTTAATTATGATAGAAAAAGACAAACATAATAAAATCTGGTGTGATTGTAGTCAAGCACTAGTTTTTGTTTTACTATCAAAAATAACGTACCTGCTAACAGCATTATAGACCTGTGGCACTAGACACAGATCGGCCATTGTCAGCTGGTCTTTGATGCAGAATCTGCCCGCAGTCGACTTCAGTTGATCTTCGATTGTCTGCAAGCCGCGCTCCGTCCAGTATTTCGTAAAATTGTGAAACTGCTCCTTACTTTCGAAGTGACTTTTCAGGCCTATGTTTTGCAGCGGTTGAATCCCTGACACTATAGTCTATATAGAAACATAAATTTATTTTACTTAAAACGCTCCCTCAAAAAGACTCAGACAGGTGGTGTGAATTGTAAAGAATATCTTATTGTCTGACCCAATATGTTTATTGTAACAAATAAAATAAGTATAAAGCAAACCTCGCAAATCTCTCTCATTCTGGCTCTTTGCAGTGGAGACTTAGGTGTCAGCGTTGGTTCAGGTCGCGTATCTTCCAAATACTGAAGTATTGCCATCGACTCGACAATAGTAGCTCCATCTAGTGTTTGCAAATGGAAATCTGTATCTCTATCTATACGTATAATAAAATCGAAACTGATCGGTGTCTGTACATGGAAAATAAATTAGCAAAACTATTACAGGAGGTATTTACCAATGCTGTAGAACTCAAAACAACGGTTTTTAAAATTTTTGTCTGTTTATCTGTTACATTGTTCGTGCTAATCTCAGAAACGGGTTAACCGATTTTTAAGAAATGTTTACGTTTCCGCGGAACGTTTTCAACCAAATATATGTATATGTTTACATGTAGATACATCAATATTGAATTCCACGCGGACGAAGTCGCGGGCAACAGCTAGTTATTATTAAAAGTTTTTACTATGAAATAATTTGCAAAAAAAAATTACATAACTAATGAATAATTTTCCTTTCTTTTTGCGCCAAAAATTGGAAATATTAAATGTTGTTAAATTGTTAAAATGTGCAACAATTTAGATGATTTATTGTATTTCATGATTTGATGTTTTATACTTTAAAATTAATTCTTCATTGTTATTAACAGTTAAGAATTTCAATGAAAATGTAAACATGTAAGGATAACCGCTCCTCATTCTCCTTCATTTCTCTTCCGGAGCTTATGTAACAG
>DWLR01001326.1:0-18756 GCA_018246295.1 Papilio alexanor hazarajatica
ACACAAATGTTTGTCTTGGGTGGGAATCGAACCCACGACCTGCGGCGCGACAGGCAAGTGTCTTGCTACTGCGCCAAACGATCAGTCATCAATTGTTTAATAAGTAAAAATCTTCAATTAATTAAACTTTGTCTTTATTTCACTTAGTACTTCGTCGTTTTAATCATGCATAACTTAGAACACGCAGTGGTGAGCATATAGTGAGTGAGAGAAACCACAAAAGAAATGACGTGATAAAGACGTTCCTAGAGTTCTAAAATCCTGTAGTTAACTTCTTGAAACGCCAATAGCCTAATGGTTTAAGGGTACGGACTACCGATCATCATGTCATGTGTTCCAATCCCGCTATGCGACTATTGTCGCTTCCCATATCCTAGTAAAACCGTTTAAGCATAGTTGGAAGGTGTATTCGCAGTTTCAATGCTGATATTTTATTCTTATAAAGTATTTTCTACAATTTTAAGTAACTGCTTTAGATCAAAACATCTTAATGTATTGTTATTTGGTTATGGTTTTATTTGTATTTTTTACCTCTGACTTTTCTCTATAGTAAATTTAAACTTTTGTTTACACAAATTGCTTTGGACATTTGATATTAAAACGTTATAGATGTGAGAAATTGCCGTCGTTTCCGTCCAATTATGACGTGAGTACCTTCAAAAAAATCAGAATACGCTGTCACTAAACTAGTGTGTACCATTTTTCGACCACAACATCACATTAGGTGGGATCGTGGTAAGACCTAGCGCCTTAAATGAAAATGATTTTTTAGTCATTTTAAAAAATCATTTTCATTTAAAACAACGTCGCAATTAAAAGTAACAATGTGCAAAAAAAATACGATTTGTTCAGCAGATATACTTTCACGAGTGCAAATGTGGTTACTAAAGAACATTCGAGATCAAATAAATCGATCACGGCGCACAGCGGGGTTCTATAATTTTGCGGTGGACGTCCCATGGATTCTAATGAAGCGTTATATTATGTCTTTAATCGCGCTCTGAACATGAAAGAAATTAACCTAACTATAAAATAACGGAATTATTAAGCGAGAAAATTATTACAGTGAAACTTGAGGTTATATTACAGCAACTGCAGTTGTTATAGTTTCGAATAATATGGTCTGAAGTAGATGATAGACTTCTGCGTTTTATATGACGAGTGAAATACCGTGCTAAACTTTTGCCGGTTTTCTACCAAATACTGTTAAATATCTTTCTCAACTGGACTTTCCACAGTCACCATTCATCAATCGAAAACTACAAGACGACACAGACACAAAAAGCAGAAAAAATATACGCTGGATGAAATATATTGTTTAAATATTTTAACAGTCATCCAAATATTATTTTGCAGACTTTTAATCTTTAAAAAAAAATAACAAAAGCGGTCCGTGATTGGAATTCACAGCAATTTCGCAGCAGTACGTGCGGTAGGAGATTTACCTACGACTATATGAAAGTCGGTATATTCAAACGGTGCATGCGTATAGCGGAATCCGATCTAAATACGAATAGGATTTAAACGGAACGAAACAAAAGGTATTCGAAATATTTTTAAGTCAGCGCGTTTTCAATAAACATTTTCAATGAGTCTCTTTTATTTGACAGTCGTCGTGTTTAGTGGTTTTCAGGACATCGCGAACAGGATCGTGATTGAAAGGCTAGCACTAGCTTAGCCGATTGTAGTATGGTAATGTAGGAAATAAAACATGCAATTCCTCCGCAATATCCACAGAATGTAAACTGTGAAATACCTAAATACAGCCCCTTTGCATCAGTGCTCAAGACTGACAAAATTAAGGTCTTGTCACCAATCAATCTTCTAACCCGCCTGCCCAAATATGACCTTTCACAGCCTTGCCCATTTCCTGTCGTTAGCGATTTTAATTATTTATGCTCAGGTGACATGTAAATTTAGACAATTTATCCTGTCATTAAGTCGTCTTTTGACCGACTTCAAAAACACAGGTTTTCAATCCGCTTGTAATATTTACCTCAGAACTTCGTTATTTATGAACCGATTTAAATAAATGTTGGAAAAGGGACGTTCGCAAATGGGTCCCATTTAATTTTAAATATCACTGAAGCTTGAGTTCTAAAAATATACCGAAAATTGACATACTAGTAGATTTAAGACAAGCCCTGTTTGGAATTAATGGATTCGTAATAAAACGTATCGTGGTTATATATCAGTAATGACTTAAAAATAAAATTGTATTAATAATATTTGTTAGTTACATGTATTCGTGCCTTGACAACGTATATAATATTTTTTTTCGACCGTAAACCTTCGCTGCTTAATTTTATTTTGATTCTAGTTACTGTAATCAAACCTTTTCACAGAAATTACAGCATGCAAGCAATCATCAAAATGGGTCAGAGCCGGCGAGCGTAGCCGCGAGCTGTGTGAGCTGTGTGATACCCGCAATGTGCCATCGCAGACTCAAAGCTTTCTGGCAACGTCACTGACGCAATCTCCGAGATCTGTATACCATACGGCCCAGCGTGATGAATCGAAATAACCTCCGATTAAGGTCGCTGCCAAATTGGAATTAAAGTGACGATTTGAGTATTACTTTCGTTGGTTTTTGTAGCAAAAGCTTTTATAGGCATGTTAAAAACATGCTAATGTTGATGGTACATATGCGTAACACTTATACTCTTATAAAGTCATCTGCAACCATTCTGAGCAGCATATGCAGTGTTTTAATTTAATTCAAATAAATATATCTGAAAGTTCTAGAGGCCTTGGTGTCTATAATTAATTAATTATGCTTTATTACCCTTAGAGTTTAATTTAATTTCACTATGATTATTTTTTATAGCCAAAAAAGTTATTTATTAGTTTTAAATTCAGTTCTGTGATAGTCTTAAATTACATGGTTTTTCCGCGTTGCTTTATTGTCTACTTACTTATGAAATATCTAAATGTTACTGGAAGATTTTGACTTTTAATACCTATCTAAGTAAAATTAATGGAATAATATTCGTAACCACAATTTCTAGAGTTCGCCTGCACGGGCATATTAATTACCAATAGCTCGCTTTCAAGTGCGGCCTTGTGAGTGAGAGATCATTTTATTATAAAAACACGATCAAAGCTGTGCTCCAGACTAGTTCCGCTAAACTCTACTGGGACTGATCCATCATCTCTGACAGCCCTATTAGAGGCAATAAGACCGTCCATTTCACTGCTTTAATACACGATTCGTTCTTGATAAAGTGTATGTTATGTTTTATTTTTACTATAAATCACATTTCCTTTACTATTTTCTAAGCTTCAGAAAATGATGCTGAATGAATAATATATATTAAAACTTCAAATCTATTTCTTATAAAAAATTACAAGAACATTATCTGAAAAATCGCAAATTGTTCGAAAAAAACTAAAAAAAATTGCTTTGACTATTTATGAAAATCGAAAGAAAATCGATTAAGTCGTTTGGTATCCATAGTTTACTACCCATTTATTAGTTTTAAGCTTATCGCTTCTGTACAAGAAGACTATATAAAAAGTTATCTCTCTGCGTCTGTCTGTGTAGTAATTTAAATAAGAAATAAAACGATTCTATTGAAAAGAAACCGTATTCGAACCGTTTAAACGGACATGGAAATATAAAAAGCCAATATGCTCATCAATTTAGGGGCAATTTTCCACCTAACCTATTTTACGTGCTGCGCTGAGGTGTAAGCTCACATTATTAAGCAAGCTCATTTTCCACATCAATACTCCGGCTCTGATACAATCTGCCATAAAGAAACGATACGATCGCCTTCGATAGGCGTTCTCTTAAAATTGCCATGAATGGACTAAACTTGAAATAAATCTCAAAATATTACCTCAAATGTTTCGAACGCTTTTCCAAAATTTAACTGTCAATTAAATATTTTTAGCTTATTAGAAATCTATACTTTAATAAAAATCGATGTATCTCGAAGACGGATTTATTGAAATTTTCAAGCAATCTTTAGATAAGGCCATCTTCTAGTGAACCAGTGAAGTTTGAGTGCCAATTTTTTTTTTTTTTTACTTTCATTAAAACTATCGTGATCATACAATTAGTGCTAACCGTATGAAACCACTGCAGATTTTAAGTTTAAGATAATATAAAGCAGTGAAAAGAATTAATATCTACAGAAACACGCTTAGACTAGACTTTTGTACACAATTCTATTAAGATATTACTCCATTTTACAAATTTCGTAATTTTTTTGGTTGACATCTTTATAATTGATAAATTAGACAAGATTCTTGACATTTGATAGACGTCCATTATAAATTCATTATAAATTGTATCCGCTCAGGGCTGAGTAAATTCAAAGTTGTTTATGAAAGAAGAGGCAATTTAGTTTCCGAGAAAAGGTCACCATTATTTGTGATTGGACAAAAGCTATAGCAAAGTAAATTTGACTTTGATTAATTGCTAATTAAAGTCATTCATAATTAAGTTCTAAAAAAACTTCCGGAGACGTAGATGGCATTAAATCCCTTACCAAAGATTTAACTTGAAAAAACATACTTTACTTAATTTTAATTTTAAAATAAATTATAAAATGATATTCAACCCAATTAGTCGTCAATAACTGGGGTAGTAACACAGGGAGTAATTGTAGGAAAAGTTAATTCATATAAAACTATTAATACTCTAGTACTACTATATTACTCTAGTGAGATCGTGGGTTCGAATCCGTCATTCGACTTTTATCGTGAAACATATCCAAGCACAAACTTTTAAGCTTAGTTGGAATAGGCAAAAGAAATATTAGTAAATTATTCCGACAATCTGCTAATATTTTGAATAAAGAAATATATTTTAGTTCTCAATTCTATGTATTTCAGTAAACTTAGAGTTGTATTTTTAATTTTTTTTTCTTTCGGTGGAGAAATCCTAAAAAAAAAGTTATAACTTACCTTAAATTTTTAACCCCAATAAGTACCTGTGAAATGAATAGAAAATAATTAAAAATGTGCATCGTATTTCATTATTACTTCTCTCAGAAATTAAAATGTCTTAAATATATTAATAGCATTTTTCCTAACATATGCTTTTTAGATCGAGAAATAGTTGATCAATTACCAGACGATATGTAATAATAACATTTTTTAAATATGTAGAATAAATATGTAATCACCCATGTTAGTAACCAAGAGGAGTTAGCAGAAATTCCGATTTGGTACAATCTTAGTACACCTCTCGCTTCTTCTACATATATATATATCTAAACATAACATTCGAATGTTTGCCTGTGTGGATGCTTTTTTATATCGATAGTAATCTGAGAAAAGTGTAAAACAAAAGTTTAAGAACGTCATTCGCATTGTGATCATGCGTAAATTAAAACATTCTATTCCAAATCGAGAAAATTAATATTTTAAATAAAATCCCTACACTTCACTTTTTACGATAAAATTCTTGTGTTCCAAAATATTTGCGGAAAACAAACGAAAACTTTTATCACATTACCTTATAATATTAGCAATCCATGTTAAATAATTTCAATTTACTTTTCGAAATTTCCACACTTTTTTACGATGCATATACAAAAAATGTGTACCATTTTTTTGTATAAGTAACATTTTTGGTTCACGACATTTAGGTCTTTTTTTGGAAAATCGTAAATTCGAATCGAAAATCTAAATCTCTAGTAACACATCTCTTATTACTAGGGTTTGAGAGTTTTTTTTTTGTCCATTTCAGATCGATTATATCAGAATGGATAACCCTAAAACGCTTGTTAATTATTTATTTATTTATTTGAAAAATTGCTAAATGCTACTACAAATTTTAGGAAATTTTGTCAAAATAGCTTCAGGCAATGCATTTTCAAATAGCTATTTTCTGGGTCAACGTAGAGTTCGTAGAGGCTTAAAACTTCCACTGACAGGAACTGCGAAGTTGTTTCGAACTAACACAAACTGTTTCTGTGATATTTATGGTAGGCAACGCTAGGAGCTATTCAACGCAGTCAACTGAAATACTATTTAAAAAAATACTTTTACTATCACATTATTTTCATTCAATATAAACATATTTATGCACACTAAAAACTAAACAAAACAATCAATCAAAAAAACATATGTATATTTATATGACTGTCGTACTCCGAAATGACTGGACCGATTTTGTTCCGATTTGATCTGTTTCCGTGATCCTTGATCAGTTGTGAATGTAAACCATATTCACAATTGAAACTGGTAGGTCTCACTGAGGGATCCATTAATATATGTAGGTATAAATTGCGCATAAGCACATAAATGTGTTAAAAGAAATTATTTTTAGTAAAGAGTAAGAAAAATGTAGTGTCAAAGACAAGTAAAAAGAGCCTATAAAAACAGAGAAACTATAAAAACATACGACACCAAAATTAAAACAAAAATATTTTTCAATTAATATCATAAAGAATTAAATTTCCAATTCTGTCGTTTTGTATTGAGTGTATGCGTCAATGTTCTTGTGCTCTAGATTTTTCTCATCTGATGTGTCCTTGAAATTTCGTTCGTTTCTATTTAACGCATCAAAATTTGTCAGTGATTCTCACATTTATATGCTTGTTATTTATAACGGAAGCATCAATATATGTGGGAGTGGCATTGATTACAAATTTAAATATGCACGAATCTAACAAACTTATCATGCTGCGTATTTCATTGTCAAAACATACACGAGGTTATGGCGGATTAATGTACATGACCCATATCAATCAATTGTCACTCATTTCCGCTTCAGAGTTTCACTAATGACTGGCAAATGGACAATATACTGACTAACGTTTTTGATATATGGCTTTTTTTATAAGAAGGGGTAGTGACTTCATGTTCTAATACTACAAAGCGAGACATTCTTGTATACTTCATGTCTTAGAAAGGGCTCTAAGAATTTAGATAACGTTTTGTAAATAAACAAAAAGAATAAAAAATATATAGCCTATATTATTTCTAGATAATATATATGTTATCCTATGGTTAAAGAATTATTAAAATCGAATCTAAAATAATATTAGTATAGAGTACATTGTATTTTAAATTTTCAAAACATTAAAACCCTCTGTATCTCCGATCATCCAAATTTGGCGACAATCACGCTTGCTTATTTATTCACCGACTGAAAATTGACATATTGGTAGCTCGAAACGAAATCGAAACAGAGCTTATTTCGGCTTAATGAGTTTGTAATGAGACGTAGCGTGGCTGTAAGTGACATAAATAAAATTAGGTGTTGCCCGTGTCTTCGGGCGCGTACGTATTTTATTTTCTTAGCTGAAATTTTTAGTAATTTTGATTCCACGTAATTGTGATATTAATAATTGATAAAATGTTTTAAAAAGATGATATTGTCAACATTACAATTTGAAAAGATATTGTAAATGAAGCATTCTTCAATTTCTTATTTCTAAAAAAAAATTGAATTATACAAATTTTAAGTCGTTTTTTTTTGTTAAAAAACGATAAATGATTATTCATTCTAATAATAAATCACTTTAGTTTACATCTCATGCATGTTTGAAGACTTATCATTTAATCCTCAAATATATTCCTGCTCCACGCAAGAGCGATGGGGCTTAGAGGCTGTTTGTTTGTTTTCCCATCACAGTTTAACACAACAAGGAACTTAAACTAATTAAATGGGCAAAAATGAGAACTCACTGGATGGATTTAAAATTCAAATAAACGACAAACCGATTGAGAATATGATTTAATTTCACAATAGCAGATCAAAGTGCTTGTGTTATTTAACTGATAAGCTTTATAGAGGAAATATTATTTATTCTTATTGAGAAAAATGTATTCATACATACGTATATTAATCAACGTTAGACGAATTATGTTTTTACGTTATCGTTTAGGAAATATATCTAGGAACTCTGCGACAGATTTTCTTTCTTTGAGATCATTAATCATATCAAATTACAAATATCGATTCCGATAATTGATTAGTGATATTTTGCAAGGTAGACAGTTGAAAAAGTATTTCTTATTTCATAAATTCTATTTGTTTTAATATAAAAAGTACGAAGCATTTTGATGGATTTACTTCAAATACGATATTTAAAAAAGTATGTAGAAAAAATATTGTGGACTTTCCATTCTGAATGGTGACGCCATGACTGACTTTTCAAATACTCTCCAAAAATACACGCATCCAACTGACTACTGGCTGAAAATTGCCTGATAGCTTTATAGCTTTATTTTTGATATCTAGTCTTCTTCTAATATATGCATAAAAATTAAATATGCATTATTTAAATACGAAAACATGATATTTTGACCCTTGGTAATTTCGGCAAAAGTAGTGGTAGCACACAACGGAAAGTCGTTGCAGGAATGGACCACTTCAACCGGGGAAGTATCACAGAAGACAAGCGTGGAGTAGAAGGATTTTACGCTTCTTCTTCTTCCCGCCCTTATAAGGAAGTGGAAGTGGATTTGTCGGAGGGATGATGTATAAGTAAATGAAATATATGTATAATTTTTCTGTTTATCCCATACTCTGTCAATTAAAGGTATACAACGCATCTGCAACTCATTAGCTTGTTGCAGTTGCCTATGGGTAGCGGTCACTTAACGTCAAATGACCTGCTTACTCGTTTGCCACCGTCTTTCATAAAAAAGGTACAAATCTCAATTTGCGGAATAAAAATGACACAAGGTTTTATTAATATTAAAAACTCTACTGCAGTACTGAAATAAATTTAACTGTATATAATAATTTCAATGATATTTGCTGAAATCGTTTATTCAAATAAATAATTGCTTTCGATGAAAACAAAAGATATTCGTTAGTAAAATTTACTTCGCTGATTGTGAAGCTATAATTCATAAAAAAATACGTTGTTTTATTTTATATATGTTACACAAACTAGGGTGCGTTTTATGAACTTAAGGAGTGTATATTATTAAAATATTAGATGTAGATTTGATATTTTTTTACTCTGTTATCTTTCTTATTAAAGAGGAAAAAAGGGCCTTTGAACCGATTACAACATTGAAAGGGTTCTTAATCCCCTAAGGGTTGGCATGCGTGAAGATGCGGTCAGATAATTCGCTAAAAAATTCTGGCTCCAAAATTCGTTAGATATCAAAATATTAGCTATTACAGTCCCTTCAGTACGATGGCCGATTGGGGAGGAAAGAGGCACACGCTCCAAAAAATATTTACAAGTTAATTACCACCTCGATTATATCAGTTTACGAAGAGAAGGAACTGCATCAAAATCGATTCATTGATTTGGAAGCTACGATGCTACCCCAGATCCCGACGAAAAACACCCTTAATTTACAGGGTGTAGCCATGGCGTGTGTCTGTGGGCCGTAGTTTTTACGTCCGGTATTAATAATAAAAAGGCTAATTTACTTCTAAATAATGTAGATTTTTTTCAATGTTACTACTACTTGGCTATTTTTAATATTAAAAAATATAAAATTACTATTTGAACATACTCTAAAAATTTCCTCTCTTGACTTTAACGAACTGCGTGAATAGGTGTAGACGTATTCACCGATAAATAAATATAAATATACTCTCACGCCAGTAATCCAGAGGGAGTAAGTAGAGATCAAGAATTTTCATCTTACGCGGTACTGACACACTAAAGTAAGATGAATTGTTATTCACACGTTATTACGTGCATGGATATGTTAGTTCGGGTAGATTTTGTACCCGACTATCTTAAGTACAACAGTAATCTGATCATTGTAATTGCAACTAATAATAATCGCTATCAACACTACACACTGACATAAATATCTCATTCTTAATACATTTTTAGCAAGCATGACATGCCGAAGCTTTTTGACTTTTAAGCGCAAAGGTCCTCTTTAAAGCCACATTTTCCCTTACTACTAATATTATCCTATTGATTCATATATCATATTGATATAGTACTTCATTAAAAATCTAAAATACAATATTCTCAGCACGATAAAATATCTTTTATTTAAACATGTTTTCGTGCGTTTTAAAAACAAGTGCGACGGTAAATAGAACAACAGCTAAGCCGGAACGTGTTTGTTTGCGGCGGAGGCTTAAATTTATGAGTTGATGATTTACTTATGTGACGCATTTTTGTATGCTCTGAGGAAGATTCCACTTCGCTGAAAGCGTGAGCAAATATAACAGAGAAAAAGTTATATAAATATGAGAAAAGGCCTTTCCCGCTTCTATTTTTATTACTCTGTCACTTTTGAGAGATTATTCATTGTAATTTTTTGTTATTTTTGTAAAATTATGATATACTTATCGTATTTTCGATTGATGGGGACAAATATATGGATATGAACAAGTTATGCGTAGGGAAGAATATGCTAAATGACTAAAAGAGTTTTAGATATTAATGTGGAGGGATATGTTGGTAGGGGTAGGCCTACCCACCCCCAGGTACCTGCCGACCCCTGGGTGTATGTAGGCTTACCCGGGTAAGGAGGCTTTGCCCGGGTGGACGAACCTTTCCGACCATAATCGTGGGAACAGTATGGAGAAACAAAAAAAAATTCAAAATAGGTTGAGAACCTTGCAGGTCGTAATAAGGGGTCGTCTGCGGGTCAGTTGCGGTCAAAGCTCGATGAGCTTTCAAAAAAGGTGGGTCAGCTTACGGAACAGCTTAGCGCTTTGCGGAATCAGAAGCAAGTATTGATCTCTAAGTCTAGCGAAGGTGGAGTCGCATATCCAACACCAGGAAATGAGGAAACTGAAAGACGATTCATGGAGCGCATAAGTGCGCTCATAGATTCTAAGGCAAAAAACACGTTGAGGAAGCCAAAGATGGTTCGTCAAAGTATTCTCAGCGGGAACAACCAGTGGATACAGTGTCCACTGAACCTACTGCAGCTGAAAATTCTACGGCAGGTACAGCAGAAACCTGGGCTGAAGTTACCAGTCGAAAAGCCAAAAAGAAAACAGGAAAAGCGGTTCAAACGTCAAAAGCCACTGCTCGGAATGGTGAAGTTTGAGTTGCTCCACCAAAGCCGGTCTCTAAAGGTATAAAGCCCGGACGGTTGCCTAACACTGCAGCAATAACGGTTACGGTGCCACCCAGCAGTCAGTGTACATATGCCTCAGTGATGACTACTGCGAAACAGAGGGTGCAGTTAGGAGACTGCGGTATTACTGATTCTGTCCGCACTATGCGCATCTTATACTTGAAATATCTGGCTCTGCGCTACTAAGGCGGATGCTCTGGCCGTAAAAATGCGGGAGGCGTTGACTGACATGAACGTTCACATAGCTCGTCCATCAAAGACTGGGGAAATAAGACTGATGGATCTTGATGAAACTATCACTCCAACGGAAATTACAGCTGCGGCAGAAGCTGGAAGCTGCTTCGTCACAGAAGTTAAGGTGGGCATGATTCGTCGAGCACCTCTATCTATGGGCTCTGTGTGGGTGAAATGCCCACTCAACACAGTACATAGGGTGGCCGCAGCGAAACACATCGGTTTAGGGTTGCTACAAAGGTAAAGATCCTTGCGCCCCGGCCGCTTCAGTGCTACAAATGCCTTGAAGTGGGCCATGTCCACATTCATTGCCCAAACGGAGAGGACGGTAGCACGCGGTGCTATTGTTGTGGTGAACCTGGACACAAGGCCAGCGTATGTACTGCAGGCGTATTGAAGTGCCCGTTGTGCATAGACCTCGGTCGCCCGGCAAACCATCGTCTGGGCTCAAAAGCCTGTGCCCCAGAAAGGAAGACAAAAGGGAGGGGGAGTAAGCAGGAAGCTTCGCCTTCAATCGCAAATTAAAGCTGCTGCAGACCAACCTTAACCACTGTCGCGGGGCGTAGGACCTGCTACTGCAAACTCTGCGGAGTGGTCGGTTGCACTGGTTGTCGTAGCGGAGCCCTACCGAATCCCGGATCGAGCACGTTGGTTCGGTGACAATGCAGGCTTAGTCACCATATACTGGCGAGGCGGAGTGGGCGAACCCACCTGTAGTCTTCTAGCTAGGAGACAAGGATTTGTTGCGGTCGCGTGGTGATTTCTTGCAGTCGTGGGCTGCTATGTCTCTCCGAACTGCACCCTCGCAGCCTTCGAGATGTACCTGGCAGAGTTAGGGAATGCATTTGTAGATGCCAGCCACGACCTTGTATTGTCCTGGATGACTTTAACGCACATTCTAGAGCATGGGGGTCGACCCGAGATAATGTGAGGGGTAGGATCATGTCGGAATGGGCAGCAGTTCTTCACCTCCACCTGGTGAACCAAGGATCCCTGGACCCTTGATCCAAACCTGGAATCCTGGACCCTGGAAACCTGGATCCTAACTTCGTAGGTGAAGTGATTGATGCACTCTTCCCACGAACTCAAGAGAGTTCCTCACCAACTCCCGCGTCGCCTATCGACGATTCTTGGTCTAATGAGTTCGTAATAACCGAAGGGGAGATGAACCGAGCAATAACGCGTTTCAAGAGCCGCAATACTGCACCAGGACCTGACGGAATTCCTGGTCGGGTCTTGAGGTTAGCACTCGCCGCCGGCCTTTAGGATAGTCTAACACGGTTGTTCAGCATCTGCCTTCAACATGGAGTCTTTCACTCGAAATGGAAGGAGGCGAGTTTAGTACTTATTAAAAAGGACGGCAGAACCGATCCGATTTGTCCAACGATCAGTTTGGTTTCCGGCAGAGACGATCGACGGTGGACGCAGTGCTTCGTATCCGAGAGCACTCATTGCGGGCGATAACCCGGGGCGGTGTGACAATGGCTGTAAGCATTGATATATTCAATGCATTTAACACACAGCCCTGGGGGGCAATCAGGGAAGCTTTAGTGTACCACCGCGTTCCCTCCTACCTGCAGCGCACTGTCGGGGCGTACTTGCACGACAGGTGCATCCAGTACGTGGGTCGGAACGCAGTTAACTACCAAAGACAGGTCAAATGTGGGGTTCCGCAAGGGTCCGTTTTAGGCCCACTATTATGGAACATTGCATATGACGCGATTCTGCGGATTGATCTCCCCGCCAACGCGAGTGTCGTCTGCTACGCAGATAACACCTTAGTACTAGTCGACGGAAGCAACTTTGAGAGTACCAGTCAGCTCGCCGAGCTTACGGTGGCACGCGTCGTGGATAAAATCCACGAACTGGGTCTGCGGATAGCACCTCATAAAACAGAGGCGCTATGGTTCCATAAACTACGCGAAGAAAGGGAACCATCCAGCGCGTCGGTTCACGTGGGTGATGCGCAAATTAGGGTGGGATCGAGCATGAAGTGCCTTGGTCTCATCCTGGATAGTCGTTGGGGCTTCGAAGAGCATTTCGGCCGCTTAGTCTCTCGGATCGAAAAGGTAGTAGGTGCTATGCACAGATTACTGCTTAATCTCGGAGGGCCCAGGGAAGTGGTTAGGTTCGAGGCCTGGCTACATACACAGAGGTACGCACAAGTTACCTTCCGGGTGACGCAGGTACTCACTGGACATGGCTGCTTTGGTGAGTACCTAAATCGGATTGGGTGCGAACCAACGTCGCAATGCCACCACTGTGACGAGGACCGGGACTTCGTGCAGCACACGCTCGTCGAGTGCCCTGCATGGGAGTCCGAGCAACGGTTCCTGGTCCAGAGGATTGGGCAGGACCTCACCTTGCCAGCAGTGATAAGGGGCGGGGGAGCAGGAATGGGCGGCACTGGTTTCCTTTTGTGAAGCCGTCATGGTGTAAAAAGAAACCGCTGAGCGGGAGCTAGAGAGGGCCGATCCCGCTCGGAGACGACGGCATCGTTGCGAGGGCGGAGTACGAGAGATGGCCACTTATGGCAGACTTGCCCGCCTGTGAGGGGTGCGTGGGCTTTGAGGGGGACCAAACGGGGTCGCAACGCAGACGCGACGGTCAAGAGGCTGCAAGATGAAAAAGGTTCGCCCACACGCAATTGAACCTACCCCTCGCAGCCGCTTTTGTGGTCGGCGGAGGTCTAAGGCCAGATCCGCCGTTGGGGGCTAGGATAGACATTGCTCTTCTGGCCCCCATGGCCTTCGGGTGACGGGTTTGGGGGAACTCGTCACCTATAGGTTAAGGCCGTGTAAGGGGTACACTTGGTGTTCCGGTGCGCCTCTCTGGAGAAGTCGGGAGGCTTGTCCTGAGAAATGGAGCTGCCTCAGCTGCTGGCGCAGCCGGGGCCGCAGATGTATGCGGAAGCGTTCCCGTAGCCCCGCCAACATGCCGACTTCTGGCCTAGGGAATATAAGAGAAATTGAAAATATGCATTTTTATGAAGGTAACATGTTCTAAAGACACACACTGCCGTTAAGGTAATGTTATTTTAAGAATATATATAATGTTGTAGATGGTTTTTCTTTTATCCCTCGGGAAGTTTTGTATTCGGTATAAAATGTAGGTATACTTACATTTTTTCCTGTACAAAGATTGTACAAAATTTCATAATGATCGATTGTGTTGTTAGGCGTGTAGCTGTAGTAAGAAAACAAATTGTCCTACTTTTTTAATTTGTATAATATCTTAAAAATTTGTAAGTGTACTTTTTCATATATTATAACAGATTACCTAACCTGAACAATATATTAGCATCGGTTTATATAGATATGATATTACTTTTCCGGACTGCTTACTGTTTATTTCATTTTATAGAATAAGGGTTAACCAATAATATATAGGTTTTTCAACACGACATTTTATTGAACATAACATTTTAAAACGCATTGGTCTGTGTCATTTGATTTTGAAGGGAATTACCAACACTGCGCTCTCGTATAATTTTAATAACAATATTAAAATTGTTTAAAGACCTTACTGATATAAATAAATCGATTGTATTCAATTAAACGCACAAGAACATGGGCATACAATGGAAAAGAAACATTCTTTTGTATTTTATATTAATTTATATTCCATATTAACTCTAAAGCTGAGTATTGGAATTTACATTTCGATTATTTCGGTTCCTTATACTTTTATATAAATATCCACTAAGTTGTGAATCAATGACAACTGTGAACAAAGAAGTTATAGTATTTTTAGCCTTTTTAGATTATTTCATAGCGTTAACATTTTTGCATACTATATGAGTAGACCAAGCAAAATAGAAATAATTACATACTAATTTTTGTAACACATTAAGATTTAAGTATTTACACCAAGTATCTATGTATAAGCGACGGCGTGAAATAAATATATATGTCACGCCCGTAAACCAGAGGGGTAGGTAGAAATCATTTGACACGATCCTGGTATATACTTCCACATCTATACATCTAGGCATACACGATCGTCGGTTACAGGGACTTTTAAGATCGACATTTTTTCGAATGCCACTAAAATAATCGATACAAGTTTTTCTGGGACGCCCCCTACCAGCACTGCCACACATGTTTTAAACGTAGATAATAAACGATAACACAGCTGTTGCAGGTTGTTGTGACTAGAATTGGGAAAAGTATGCTTCGGTGGTTCGGTCATATTGAAAAGATGAATGAAGCAATTCATCCGAACCACCGATGCATACTTTTCCCAATTCTAGTCACAACATTTTTTTTTAAACCATACCTATCATACATTGTTATTTTAATCCTATCACCCCATTCCCTTTTCTTTAGCTTTTTCTATCGATCGATATAAATAAAAATCAATGTTTGTATGTTTGTGCTCTATACGTTATTACAGCATTGAACAAATTATGATGAAACTTCTGGTGTGTTCTGAGGACGCTCGCGAGTGTTTCTAGTCTAAAATATTTATATCTATAAAATTAAAAGGGTTTTTCGTTTTTAAGACGCATACTGCGAAAAGTCTTGTTTTTTTTTACATATTTTTGCTTTTAATTTTTTTTTATTTCACTTGGCATTGTAACGCACGCTGAGTTCAGTAAGTCCTATGTGAAACTAAGCAAAATTTCTATTCTTCTACTTTTTGCGATTATTTGATGATTACTTTAAAATCAACAGGATAACCACATACTCGTTTACCTCCTACCATACAAATAATACCGTAAACAAAGTACCTAAAACAAAACGGTACCAATGATAACGTTATATTATTAATTTCATTTATAATACATTGAGTCTTGGAAAAAGTATGTTATCAAACAACGTGTTGTCAATCGATACGAAATGCAATCATAAATTTTTAGTACCAAAATAGCCAATAGCAGATAGACGCGCGTAGGCAAAATGTATGTATCTGCAAACAGGATTTTCTAGTAGCAATGTTTACGCGTTTGATGCGTCGACTGACGTCATATTGGCAATTAATAATCAAATGTTAAAACATGTGACGTGCGTAAAACAGTGATAAGCAATAAAATCTTAAACTTGTTTCTATAAATGTAGAGCTGGTTGGTAAGTCTTTTTCAGATTAACTACGTATTATGAAAGAATTTTTCACAAAAGCAATATATATACTTCTAAATTAAATTTGAGGAAAACTGAAGTAGAAGCTTGGAATTGAGCTACATTATACACGCTATTGAGCTATATTATTATTTAAGGTAGGGTCGGCAAACAATTTCCTCGTCAAAACCTATTTCTCACAAAACGATGATGCAAGCAAGCATGAAGCTCCTGATAACGGTTCACCATAGATATCGTTATAACCAGAGCACTAGCAGATGCGTTGTCACCCTTTGCTTAATTAAAAGCATACAACATTCATACTAGTACAACTCTCATACACAAAGTGTAAGTTACCTACGCCTTTTATTAAAGTTAAAAAGTTAAATATTTATATAATCTTTTATATTCGTTTCTACGAAATATTTTGTTTATCAATAATAATGATCGCGATATTTTTTACAACATTAATGTTTACTGTATTGTAGGCAAAAAATCATATTTTTATTGTTGTTTTTAAGGCGAAATTTTATTGATGTACCTACTTGAATTTCAAATACAGTATCACTCAAAAAAAGTGTGACATTTCGTTGGAACATTTATCAGTCATTCATTCGTTAGTTCTTTCAATTAGAATGAGCATGTAGAATCTTGAGTGTGTTCAAATTTATATTATCAGCTCTTTTACATTTCCGATTTGTACAGAAGTGAAAAAATAGCATGTTACTTCATCCACTAAACTGTCAAAACATCTAACAAACAATAAGTGATGCTCGCGTATTTTCCTGTGTAATTTTTTCATCGCTTAGGATTTGCGACCACGTCAGCAGTGCGGTTTCTTTCCCGTCAGGGTAAACCTCAGCGATCATCATGTTCAATAGGTAATTCATTAATTAATTCGTACATTGATACAGAGTATATTTGTATTAAAAGTGTCTCATCCCGAAGCCGTGTTATAGTGATTTATTTATTTATTAGGAAGGCTAACAGCATTTTTTTACATACCATAAATACATTCGATATTAAGAAATAGAAACAGCAAATTACAGGTCTTCACGAATAGTTTATATTTTACAATTTATATTAGTATGTCAACAGATAATACGAATCGTCTAAAAATGCGGTAATGTTCCAAAGTGATGTTATAATTGATTAAATTAAAAAGAACAAACCTCTTGTTGATCTCGAATGGTCAGAAATATTTTTAAATCGAAACGGTATAGTACCCCTGTATTCCAATTTCCCTTCAAGTTTAACAATTCTCTACACGCATGTGCATGATTAAATAAAATAAGCTTTCACATCTTTCCCGGTTCTTTTACTGTACATACTACCAACTGCCAACTACGTTACTACGTGGTTGGCAGTTGTGGTAGGTGGGGTTGGCACAGTATGTACTACTCTTCCATATATCCCGGACTCTACTGGTTCATACTGTTACTGGTTTTGGCTATAGTTTTAAGTCCGACCGTCTGTCTGACGCCAACCCTCCTTGGGAATCGCCTGTAGTAGATATGTCTCTTAGACAGATTACGGTGACCCGTGAGGGGGAATCTCTCGTCATATATAATCTTGCTGGTGTATGAAACAAACTTACGTACGTTCATCTATACATATAATATAATCGTAACTGATCGGTGTCTGTACATGGAAAATAAATTAGCAAAACTATTACAGGGGGCATTTACCAATGTTGTAGAACTCAAAAACAATTTTTAAAATTTTTGTCTGTTTGTCTATTACAATGTTCGCGCTAATCTCAGAAACAGCTTAACCGATTTGTAATTTGTTTTGTGTGGTAATTAGCTTCAATTGTTAGATTAAATTTTTATTTCATCTAAATCGGTACATAAATAAAAAAGTTATATCAATTTAAAGTGTTACGTTAGACATTTCTTCAGAAAAAATGCTATATAATGACTGTTTAGTTGATTGGGATGAAACTTTAGTTTACTATATATAATACTCTATAAAATGATGATGGTTCAAAGATAGTACAAAGTTAAAAAGAGACATTTTGAGATTGCCAATGTAACTTGATCTTCGATCTATATCGTCAAACCGGGTGATCATAGTTCTACTAAGGCTGGACGCATCGATTGTACGGTATTGCGTGTTTATTACAAAGCGGGTGAAAAAATTAACTTTTAAATTGTTTACAATGTTGCTTCGTTAGGTCGCTAGATGGCATAAAATAGTAAAAAATAGGATTTGGTAAGTTTAAAAATTAATATTCACACCTGTCATCAGGATTTTCAAAATGTGTGTTTTTTACTCTTCAAAAATAATAAAGTATCCTTGGATAATCTTATACTTTTAAGAAGTCTGTCACATATTGGGTAAAAGAAAATCCCGTTTCACTAAAAGTATGTGGCGATTTAAGTAAAATTTGATTAGTTATTTAGTCAACTGTATAATAATGCTACATCTGAACCGTCACTTAGCTCTAAAAGGTCAAATATCGAGTCCATATCTTTTAAGG
>DWLR01001327.1:0-18749 GCA_018246295.1 Papilio alexanor hazarajatica
TATATATATATATATATATATAATTGCTGCCGCTACGATTAAAATAATTACAAATTTCAAAAGTTGATAGAAGCGTTTTGCACCTCATACCAACATAAAATAGACAACCTCATTGTCTCTCCTCTTTTTGATATAAGGACTTAAGTATATGTACATCACAACTTTACAGAGGATGAGAGCGAAGGCGACAGGTCACTGGTGTGCATCCATGAGTTACTTCTGGTGACATTGGCGCTGGCCTGGCTGGCCGTGCAGATTCTCCTCTTGCTTGGCTGCTGCGTGCTCGTTAAAAGGTATACTAATAATAACCATATCACGTGATTTAATGTTAGTTTTAATTTGTATCACATGACTGAGTCACAATTTGGACATGCTGTAATTATTAAAACTCATTTTCAGATACCGCAACCTCGCAGAGATGAGCATGCAGAAGGACTACCACTCGTTCGACAATCTGGGCTTCGAATCCAGCAGCACACACCGCCGCGTGCACTGGCCCGACCAGACCATAGACATACTGCACACCACATAGACTCCTATGTACCATAGACTACACAAATTCTTTTGAAGCGTCATTAAGAAATAACATGGTCGTTTCGACTGCTAAATTATCCGATTTCCACGAGAAACTGATTTTAATTTAGTATTTTTTTTGTAGATGGGCTAATGATAGGCTCTCAAAATGTTATATGAAGACCGCTTCTCTAAAAGATTATACTGCTAGTACTATTTTATCTAAAATAGTCTTATAATACGTGATAAGTTAAACAAAAGGTAAAACAAAAGGTGTTCAATAAGCATTATTTAGGTATTTATTGTTATAATTATATTATACGAAAATGTTTCAAAAATGTATTTTATTCTATTATCAGTGTTAAAACTGTTTGTCTCCTACGTAACTTCCAAAATATAAACGATGAACTGGCCAACTACACAACAACAACCAAACCGCAAGAACAACGAAAGACAACTTATTCAAACGTATTTACAACTTGTGACTGATTAAAACAACCAAAAAAGCCGAAAAAAAAAGTCTAGTGTGCTTTTACTTTGTATCACAATGTAAACCATGCTGTCTCGCGCATGCAGCAGCGCCATCTATAATTGGATGACTAAAACGACGCCAACAAGTACCTTATTGGTAAAAAGAAACTGCAAGAGACAAATTTTCTATAAATTTAAACTTAGAAAGATAACCATATATAGTTGTACATAAAAGATAACCATGTGCCTCAGAGGCGCACGCTTCTTTAATGAGTTACCTATATTTAATGCTAAGAAAAAAAACTTTTATTCGAAATTATGCACTTAATATACGGGTTATAATATTATAAGCATAACCCATATTTATTATAAAAAATTGTACATTGTAAATAATTTCATAAAAAAGTTTAGAAAATGTTTAAATGAAATGAACTAAATTATCAAAAAAAATAAAAATTATTTCCTTAATCTTTCATTATTTTTTGTTCAAGACAACAAATGTATGTATTATCCACACTGTATATTAATTTGATAAGAAGCAAAGAAAACAATAATAATGCGATATGGACATTTTGCTACGCTTTACTGCCATACGTGGAGTATGTACATATTTGTTTCGTATTGAGTCAACCTAAAACTATTGTATGCGTGTACCATTTTGTTCGATAACTTTTTGCCATTTTAAAGGTAACGACATGAACCCGTTGCTGAATTTTGGGTCTTCTGAGGAAAAAAACGTAACAAGTATTTTTGGCAGTTCCCTCTTGATGTTAAATTGACACTACCTAAAGAATTCTGAAGAGACTGAAACAGGTGGATATGTATAGGTGAAGGAAGGCTATATGTCCTGTATGTGTAGATGAAAGACCACACCCTTCCTATTGATCAATTCCAGCCGCTTTCTCTAAACTTCCTGCTTTAATCTCATCAATAGTTGGCAGAAGTGATCAGAATCGATGATTCTGACCAGCGGGAAAAGCTTCCAATCAAACGCCCTTCCAATTCCACCACACACACAGCATCACCTCATTGCAAGCTAACTCGGGTTTTGGCACAGCGTGTAAAACCTGACCGACCTTTGATTACCTTTTTCGTTTGTTCTTGTTATTATTATTATTATTTTTATACAAGAAGGTGGCAAACGAGCAAGCGGTCACCTAAGCGACCGCTACCCATAGACATCTGCAACAAGCATTTGCAAGTTGCAGATACGTTGCCTACCTTTAATAGACAGTAGAGAGGATGGACAGAAAATGGACATTTCCTACTCCTGTCAATCCCCTTCACCGTTAAATCCTCTTTCTTTTCCCACCCTTTCCTTATTAGAAAAAGGTGGGAAAGGAAAAAGGACTAAAATTGGACCTCCGGCACCTCACTCCTCAGACGAAACGCAGAAACCTTCTACTTCACGCCTGTCTTCTGTGAGGTCGTGGTATTTCACCGGTCGAGCGGGCCATTCGTGCAACAGATGTTGTTATTGCGGACTCTACCACTGTTAAATAATAAATGAGTTTATTATTATTATTATTATAAATAATAATAATAAACTCATTTAATCCATTCAGAAGGCAAACATTGTACATTTAATTACAAAGTTGATAAAATGACAAATAGATAAAAAGCATATAGGCACAGAGTAAGTATAAAAATAATGAAGAAGGCAATGTTTCTACTATGTCTGCAATGCTGAATGGGTAAGGCTTTTATTCAGCTATATGCTTATTACTTTTTACAAATAAGCGCTGATATTATGCAAAAGCCGTGATCCGCCGTTATACGTGATCTAATTTTCATCACCTCAATAAATCTCTTCTGAATGTCATTGAACTTTGGGTGCAGAAGATAAGTTACCTTCCTATACCGAAAATTGACATATTGGTAGATTAAATACAATCAATAAAGAACATAAATCATCTAATTACTAATAAATAAAATTATATATCTTAGAAGTCGATCTTGTTTTTGTTAAAAAGTTAAAAGATTATTGTCCTTGAACAAAAATAACAATAGACATTCATTGGATCTGCTTGGGGCACTTCACTCGATAGAAAAATTATTCTTATGCCAGTATTCTATGACGTCATTCATTGCGTCACTTCACTGCCGCCAAGAACGTAAATGCGTAGAACTATAAATATAACACTGGTGGTTCCATGATTGTGATTTGGGAGCGGGGTAGGAATTTACCCAAATTTTACATAATTTAAATCAGAACAAGGTTAGTGTAGTGCTGACTTAAAAAAAAATCTACAAAAATAATTACCAAGTTCACTTTAAAATTTCTCACGGAAGAATATTGATGATTTTAGAGGGGATTTGAGCTCCTTGGCCTCCCACCCATCCTATATCCACCAATGTATTGTACATAATGTAAAAAAAAGTGTAAGTGATTTGTGTTCGTTTATATCAATAAATTATTATCGTCTTATGCTTTATCTGAACGTTTGCGGTACGTATGTTTGCGGAGAGTTATAATAACTGGGGTTTTCCTCAATACGTACGTTCGGTATGGGTACAACCTTTGGGTTCTTTGCCGGAGTTGTAAGTCTTTTGTTATTGTTATCATATCTAAACTAATAACAATGTAAATATTTCGCAATACATTTCGTAAATAAATCGCAACAATATGAACATGTTTATATTATAGCTCTGACGCCAGCTTTTGAATAAACTGAGATATTCATTTTTTGGGCGTATAAATAATTCTGAAACATGAAGTTTTAATTGGTAAAAGCAAGCTAGAATTATAATATTTTTAGATTATTATACAGACTCAACTCAGAATATAAACTTATATTATAAACAATAAAGCGCAAAGTAAAATGCATTATTTACCACATTAATTTATGTTAGA
Organism: Papilio alexanor hazarajatica; assembly: GCA_018246295.1. NCBI lineage: Eukaryota > Metazoa > Arthropoda > Insecta > Lepidoptera > Papilionidae > Papilio > Papilio alexanor. The sequence continues at coordinate 3,839 of DWLR01001327.1, forward strand.
AATAGTAACTACATTGATAAATTACATAATAATTTATGAAACATTTCATGCGGAAGTTATGCACGTATCATTGTTTTCAAGTCAATTAAATAATAAATTATTTCTTTCAATTAAATTGCTAGGTCTAAAATGAAACGTATATTTACAAAATCTATCACACGTAAATTTCAATTTGATAGTTCAAGCCACTGCCGCGTTCACTCTTCAGTCGTACGTTAACGAAAGAGAAGCCGACGCCTCCAGCTGTGACTGTGGCTGAGCCTTCCGTATGGTCCAGGTCCCTTGCGACAACACCCTGCAAATAAATAGTATCACTTAATGTTTCTATCGGTACCGAAGTATAAGCAAACAATTTATAGAGATAGATTTATAAAAAAAAATCGCAGGCAACGAGATTAACTGTTCGCTGAAACAATTCCTTTCTTTTATTCTTTTCTTTGTTTACTCCCTCTATAATAAAGCGGTTTCCAACACGGTTAAAAAACTATTAAGTATTTACAGTAGATAATAAGCAAAGCGAATTTTGTAGTCCTCGACGCTACGTTTTGTACTGCGATACAGAATCATCTAGTTATTGGAGTTTGTAAAATTATCTTATCATAAATCAAAACGTCAAAAACTAGACTTGATTGTAAGAACTAAAAATTAGCGTTGCACCTAAGGTGGTAAACATTAAAAATTCACGTATACCCTCATTATTTTTACTTTTAGACCTAAGTTAATACAACTACAAGCAACAAAGCAAATCAAAGGAGTGTAATACTACTTCGTAATCATCAATAAAAACATCGCGTTTGACCTTTTTTATCGCGTTTAAACGTCTGACTTATTTTAGTAATTTGTTATGATTAACACATAAAAATATAACAAGAAATACGTAGGTACTCGTATCAAATTAATCGTGTACTCTGAATTTAAAATCACAAATTGACTTTTAAATACAGCGGAAAAAATGGTTATAAAATATTCACCCTTATAACTTGCATGGCTGGGTCGGAGTAGAACACTTCCTTGACTCGTTTTCGGAACGGGATACCCATGTATTCGGCCTTCTGTTGCCAAACTAGACGGGTATTATACGTAGTGCCAAGTAGAAGGTCCCTACCGTAACACGTAGATAGACATAGTAATAAAACCAAACTTAAAAAGAAAATGCTCCTCATCTTTCAAAGAGATGTTCGAACAACAAATGCCACAACTAAACTGTACAATGAACGGCGATAAACTATGCAACCGAATGGATTATGATACGGAATATTGATATTAATTTTGTACACTTTACGGTTTACATTTCAAAACGTGACGCTATGTATACTATCATGTTGACAATAGCTGATCTTCAATTAAACTGAATATAAACATCTCAAGAGTTAACGAGTACACTGATAATAGTAAAATATATTACTGATACTAATATAGTAACATACAAAAGGGTTTGTCAGAGTTACAGAGAACAAAGCTATTATTATTATTATATAGTTGTAAAGGTGTCGTCAACATTTCTGCCGACTGTTTCGATAATAGAAAACAAATATTTAGGATGAAGCGTTATAAATGATATTATAATCTCCAAATAATATTCATAAATATTAAGTAGTATGTGATTACGGACAATTTGTTTCCATTAGGTTACTTATGATCGTTCCCCCTCTCTCTCTCTCTCTCTCTCTCTCTCTCTCTCTCTAGAAACTGAACCCAAAACTCATTTACCCAAACTCCATTAGAATTTCTTATTTTTATAATCTCGTATGGAGAAGATGTTTTTCCAAACCTGAGAGTGCCACTTCAAATACTCCCGACTATCTCAGTATCAATTGCTAGCTGCAAACGTTCATTCAACAAATTAAAATTAATTTTGACATATCTACGATCAACGATGGGACAAGATCGCCTAAGTAACCTAGTCTTGTCAGTGGCTAAATACACTAAAGTGTGAAAGCCAAAAACAAAACAAAAAACAGTAACCTAGCATTTTTAAGTGTGGAACGAGAAAACTTTGAAGTGATCAACTTTGATATTATTGGTAAATTTGCTTCAAGCAAATGAGCAAAAAAGCAAGGCAAATGTATACATAGTAATTATTAAATATGTATATCTCCTTAGAGATAATAAATATTTACTTTCTTATTGTTATAAAATTGCGTGTTTTTAAAATATTTCTTTATAAATATGTAAAAAAAATAATAGGTATCTGTTGAACTAATTCTAGATGATCGTATGCGTTTCAATCAAGTCGTGTTTTTAAGTACTTTGTATATTTTGTCTCAAATTTAAAGCCTTGCTTGAGCTTATTACTTTATTTATTAAATTATTTATTTATTAATTTGCGAGTATATTTTACACAAAATATTATATGGTTTTCGAATGGGGCTAAAAAGGTATTGTGCCCCGGGCGCGAGTTAAGCTCGCTACGGCACTGATATATATATATATATATATATATATACAGACTATTTGATATTCTAAGAAATGCAACGTCTCTTTCATTCATTTTATCTATTAGCAGGTTTGGTTTACATGTCTTCGACCTTACCGAATAATATATATATATTGATGTTTTGATTGATTGTTAAAATATTATTGACTCAGTTCTTATTAGAATCAGATTAGTGTAGTCAAAAAGCTTAAATATTAAGCTAATAACATATACCGACATCCTCGAGGCAACTTATCTGCTATTGTCATGAAGCTTTTGCTTATTTAAAACGAATATCAATGCAAAACCTGTTTACAAAACTTACATCACACTTTTTAAAATAAAACAACCCGATACCCAAATTAATAAATAATTTTGATTTCATTATTTCTAACAATTTGATAGAAAATCTTATTTGAATCTTCGAACATATATCTGGAAATTAATAATTTCGGCTTACCGCTCTGGGTTCTAGAAACATAAATTATATGTTATTATATAAATAGATACCGATGGGGTTTGCGTCCTATAATATTTGAACCTCCTTAAGTTTATCTTTTTGCGATCTCTCTCTCAATCAATCTCGGTTAGATTAAACAGCTATATACAGAGTTCCTTGGCGGTATTCCACTTACAGAAAAATTGCCTTGTTCTTTGCGACGAGCTCTAAACTCCGCTTCCTTCTTACAAATAACCAATTAGGGTGCTATCGATGTTTTGACAAAATTAAGTAAAATCTGTGGCGTACCTGCACTGTACCCCTGACTATTGTTAACACCGCTGTCTTTGTTTTCCGCTCGGGAAGTTTTACGATCTCTGCCATTCAGACGAAATCATTATTTGCGAATACTCTATTGTTATAACATTGACCGATATTTTTTCGTCCTAACACATTTAAAAGTGGCATTCTACTGGTTATTGTTTCTGCGTCAACGTCTCAAGGCGTACGAAACGTTCAAAAAATTAACTCTCTTAATGTGGAATACCGCGAAGGAATTCGACTGTACATATAAAGTAGGCAAGCACAAGATAATAAAAGGGAATTAAAGGCGCCAAACTAATCCATGATAACATTTTATATACTTCTTCGGGTGCCACGACATATTAATCCGCCTCTCGCCTGACATTATTTTTAAAGAAATCTAGTCAGAATCAAAGATGATCTATAAGTAGGTTACATTGTTTTTGTACAATTTGCAGCAAAAATTAAATTTGACATTAACAGCACCAGAGATCACTAAATGTCAATCCAATGTGAACAATACGAATATTTATACTCTGCAAAACTGGAACTTAACTGAAACTGTCAAAAGTCAAACTGCCGGACTCATTGAAAACGAAACATGAGATATTTGTGATAAACTCATGTTGATAATTGATAAGTTATAAGATTTTTTTAAAAAGAATTGCGTGCAGTGCAAGGACTCATAATGAACTCTATAATAAGAAATAGATGTATTTCAGCATGTCGTGCATTTACTACTACAAGTGTAAGACGTACAACTGCACCCCCACAGCCACCAAAAGCTAAGCCTAAAAAGTTTTTTGGACCTATTACATGGAAATCGATGGCAGCAACTGCCATAGTTGGTGGTGGTTTAACTGCCTTCATGATGTACGTAAGAAGAGAAAAACAGCAGGCCATTGATCGTGAAAGGAAACGACAGCTCGGTAAAGCCAAAATTGGAGGAGCATTTGAGCTCTTGGATCCTGAGGTAAAATCTGTCTGTAAAAATTGATCAAATTAACATCAACGTTGACTTTGTCGATTCATCGTTTTCCAAATTTACTTCAAATTATATTTTTTTAATATTACGTCATAAATAAAAATCAAAATTTCTGTAAACCATTTCACAATCAAATTTTTTAATATGTTGGTAGATGAAAAAAAAGACATTAATAATGAAACCAACATCTCAGCTGTATTTTCAGAAGTATTTTTTTTTCTTTTAGGGAAAATTAGTAAAGAGCACCGATTTATTAGGCAAATGGTTGCTGATTTACTTTGGATTCACACACTGCCCTGACATTTGTCCTGATGAATTGGAAAAGTTAGCGGAAGTGGTAAAATTACATGGTAAGATATTTAATTCTGCAATATCTGTCTAAAGGAAACAAGTTTATGTGTGAAGAAATATAAAAATGGAACATGTCATGGATAATGGTAAAATATCATATGAAAGAAAGAAATGTTTGTATTCATTCATTTTTGAGCCAAATATCAAAATTTTTCATTTATAAATTTAACTAGTTTAGTTATAACACTAAATTAACAGTAATTTTTAAGTGCTTAGTCCCATTTCTTATGATCTAATTATTCCAATAATTTTGTTGTTTGCTTCCAGATAATGCTCCATCTTCACCACCTCTGCAGCCAGTATTCATATCAGTTGATCCAAAACGAGACAGTCCAGAAATTGTTGGGAAGTAAGTTATTTTAACTTTACAATTGATATTGACTTAAATATATGGAGTATGGAGTTGCTAAAATACAAAAACAACAGTTGAATATGTCTACAGAAAGAAATTAACAACTCTCTTTCATTTGTAGGTATTGCAAGGAATTTTCACCAAGATTCCTTGGCTTGACGGGAAGTGAGGAGCAAGTTCAGAAAGCATGCAAGTCATACCGTGTCTACTTCAGTGCAGGACCACAAGACGTAGACAATGATTACATTGTTAGTATAGTTCACTTATTTTTTTTTTTGTAATGAATAGTGCTTGACCGCAATCCCACTTGATGTTAAATAATGATAATAAAAGATGATGTGGTTAAAAGGTGGTATGCACTAATTTAGGGTGAAGGTTTGTAGGTAGTGTAATTTTTTTTTTATATTCTAATAATGAAGTGTTTACAGCATAGATTTAGATATCTCCAGATGGTGTGTTCCATACAAATTCGACATTCAAAAGTGAAGGTCGAATTCATATCAGTGCATATGTGAGGAAATTTAGCTTACCGCTTTTGTAACTTGAAATGGTCTAAACAGGATTTTACACAAACCGTCATTTTTTAATTACAAATATAGAAATTTTGAATTAGTATTGCATGAAACATTTTTTTTTTGTGCCGCTTGACTGTGGGATTTTTCAGTCACCAATAGATGAATATTATGTGGATTCACTTCTGGGTTCCAGATAAGGTATCTGGATGTGTGTGACATTTTTGGTTTACAATATAATGCTGCAAAGTATTTTTGAAGAAGAACAAACACTGATTTAATGTTTATTTTAGACATATACATTAGATAAAAATTGAGTGAATGTCATTTTTTCTTTTACCTAAAACAAATCTCAAATTTAATATATGACTTTTTCAGGTGGATCATACAATTATAATATATCTAGTGAACCCAGATGGAGAGTTTGTTGATTACTACGGTCAGAACCGAAATGCAAATGAAATCTACAATTCAATGCTTGTTAACATTAAAAAATATGAGGAGTCTAAGAAGAAAGCATGGTTTTAAGTTTAAGTAATGTTTGAAACGAGAATAGATGTAGATGTGAATGTTGCTGCTGTGAAATAAATTATTTTGATGTTAAAAACTTTGTTTCTTTGTCCCTTTTATCAATACAATAGTAAAGTCAATCCATATTAAAATAAAAATGTAAGTTAATATTGAAATAGAGTTGTTAGAGAATTGTAGAAGACGCCCATTACACTATTTTATATTTTCTCTGCTCTCTTTTATATTCTCTCTGCTTACCCCTCTGGGTTAAAAGTGTAAGTGTTATGCTATGTAAAAAAATTAACAACTAATAGATGTTCACTACTAATGTGGGCATTTCTCAAGGTCAGCCTTAAAACTCACAGTGGACTACTTTGACCCAATTGTGCATCTTGTGACTTCTGACTCCGAGTCATATGTCGTATGGCTTTCGACTTCAAAATGAAACAACAGATAAAATAAAAACAAATTTACTTCAGACTTTAATTAACAATCAAAATTAATTTATTTCAAACATTCGTCATTTTACTGGTTACTTTACGTACAGTTAACTGCCTACCCGACCTGTGTATGCGGACCACACTTTGGTCCAACTGGTACAGTTTAATCGCCCCACCCTGTACCACGGCAGTCGAAGATATATTAGGTCCATCGTCAGTCATCTTTACATAATGTATATTACTTTTAAGACTTCCACTGACATAATCCTCGCCTTCATCTCTTAAATTAGTAAGATATTGACCAGCTTCAGAGTTTTGAACCATTAATTCTGTCTTATCACCACCGTCCTGTAGTACAACTTCTTCTATTACTTCTAATGGCATTTCATCAGCATTGACAATTTTCGAATCAATGTTCAAATCACTTTTGGCATTGTCTTCAGTATAAGATGTTCCTCGGTCTTCGGCTATTTCAGTTTTATGGCCAGAGAATAATATTTTGTCTGGAAGAACATACGGTTTTGGGATATCATGTCGAAAGACAATCACTCCCTTTTCGACTGATTTCTTTCCCTTTTGATGGATTTTAAAATGTTTCATCAGTTGAGACTTGGTCGAAAACTTATCATTACAGTTTGCGCATTCGAACGGTTTCTCGCCTGTAAATATAAATGTTATATTATTAATATAATATTAAATATAACGTTCTATTACAAAGTGTATAATGCGTGTGTTGAATAGTGGTTAGGTCTGTTATATTTACCCGGGGGACTAAAAATTTAGATGAAAATCTAGTAGTTATCGCAGTTAAAACATCAACTCTGGTAATTTATTACAAGACATATATCATTACATATATGCTTGTATTTTGAATCAAAATATATATGTAATGGTTAGCAATATTTACATGTGTTTTATTGTCTACTGGATTCTAAGTTAATTATCCATCAGTAGCATTTAGGCTAAACCTCTCTTGAAAGGATGTACGCTCAAGAAGAAATTTGTGTGTGTGAACATATCTTAAATACTGCGTGTGAGTGTGTGAACGTGACTTAATGTTTGTGTGTTTACCAGTGTGCATGCGGCTGTGCTCGCGCAGGCGCCACGCCCTCGCGAACCGCTTGCCGCACGCGGTGCACGCGTGCGGCCGCTCGCCCGTGTGCTGCGCCATGTGCGCGCGCATGTCGTTACGAGCAAACCTACACGCGAACACGTTCTATATACATATTTGTATTATCATGTATAGACACTGATTTCGCCAAATTCATCGAACATACCCCGTGCGTGCATACATTTTGAGCATGTGGTGATTATAGTTTATGCGTTAAAATAAAGCGAAAGACAACAAAAAAAAAATCAGTAACGAAATATATGTGTTAATACAGTTAATAGTTATAGTTGATAATAAAGTAGATAATGAAATAAATTAATTATCTGCGAGTAAGAAAATCAAAAAAGTAATTTAAAATATCGTATCCCATACATCTTTGAATGATGATGATGACTCTTAGAGAAATAAACATCTTTTATAAACATATTAAATAAATAAATATCGATTAGAAAATTAAAAAATAAACATTGTTAGAACAAACTGCAGCGATGAGTAATATCGGACAGTCAAAGCGACTTGTTATTGGTTCTAACCAACATTGCTTATAAGTGCTGACCTCTTGTTGCAAACTGTGCAGTGGTAGGGCTTGTCGCCGGTGTGGCTACGCATGTGGTTCTTCAGAGAGGAGCCGCAACCGAACTTGCGTTCGCACACCTTGCAAGTGTACGGCCTCTCTCCTGCGGAACGCGGATCAACATTAACAACCAACAGTAAAAAACATAATCGCCGAAAAAACATCAATTTGCTAAACGATTTATTTTAGCTGGCATCAAAGACGTAATGTATCCCACATTAAACAATTTCAACGAATGAAAAATAATATTCATCGTTTTTTTAAAGATGTTTCAGTTCAAATAAAAAACAATATGATACAATGGTTAAGGCATAAAAACACGGCCATAAATATTGCACATCGACTCTAGTTACATTTGCTGCACAAAGCACTAAAAATAACATACGCAGTGTGCGACAGAGATAACGCTCTACGAAGTCTAAATCTCTTTACAATTGTTGATGTACAATATTTATCGCCGCTTACTATACACCACGATAAGACTTCCAGCGCCATCTATTATAGTAAAAAGTGTACTCTTAAGCATTTCCGTAACACTAATTCTTTTTGTTCTGATGGTATCAATCCCCTGACCTGACATGTCTATTGAAGTCTTAAGATCAGTATTTACTAGGGATTTGAGATTAATGGAAAAAATCGATTTAACGAAATCGATTTTTTCCATATTCAATATTAAGCAATTTGTCAAAAATCAATTTGAATAAAAATAAATAATGTAATTTCTGCGAAAAAATCGATTTCTTGTATTATTTAAAAATCTACACGCTTTTCATATTCCAATAATAAACTTAAGAGATTCATATCCACAATTTATCAGATTAAAAATCAATTAAATGATATGAATAAAAAATTACCTATTCTAAACTAAAAAACAAAGCAAATGTTCCTTTAAATCTTTAAGATAAGGAAACCAAATAGAACGTTTAATGGTACAAATTTTCAGTACCATTAAACTTTTTTATTTATAGTAATACATAGTAATATTACTATACAAATCGATTATGAAAAATCGATTATAAGAAAATAATAATCGATTTAAATAAAAATCGATATTTTTTTTAACATCCCTAGTATTTACCAGTGTGCGTGCGCATATGGCGTATGAGATTGGAGCGCTGTATGAAGGTTTTGCCGCAGAGCGCGCACACGTGCGGCTTCTCGCCCGTGTGCGTGCGGTGGTGCGTGTTGCGCGTCGACTCGTGACGGAAACTTTAAACCAACATTTAAAAAGGTTCGTAATACGTGGTAAATAAAAACAACAAAGGTAGCTCGGCTTCACAGCACGGTTCAATTCGAACTCTTCTGCAAAGGGTTAATACAACATTATACATTTCTTATTTAAAATCTGAGTTCAGTCGTCATTTTCATCACCAATTTAAGAGCGTTTTTGCTCTTTTTTTACTGGTTCTTTGAACCTTTCCAAATGAGTGAATTTTCTCTCCCTTGTTGCACACTTCTTGGACTTCCAAATTCACTTAATGTTATATAATATATTTTACCTATTTTTTCATCTATTTCTCTTCTATCCTACTCTCGAGTCCCAAGAGACGGTGATTACTTAACATCTTTTTGGTTGGACACGCAAGAGCAAAGAGACCCGCCACCCGTTACCACATGATAATGTTATATTGAAGGTATGCTATCTTAAATATTACATTCTCTTCTTTCCTATTTCCGAGACCTAAAAGACGTTAATTAGATGATGAAGGCATATTCAAATCTATTGGCCTTTGACAAGGAATCTAGCGAATGATAATAATATAAAGCATGTGCGTTGTGTCATACGTCTTGTCGCAGTAGTGGCATTTGTGCGGCTTGTGTTCGGTGTGCACGAGGCGGTGCGAGGCGAGCAGGCGCGGGGACGCGAACGTCTTCCCGCACGCCGCGCACGCGCACGGCCGCGCGCCCGTGTGCCGCACCATGTGCGCGGCCAGCAACGCCCTGTACCGGTATCTGACGGACACACGCTAACATCACCAATTCATATTGACCCACTGATAAATAAATAAGTCTCATAAATGCATTTCATGTAAAACTAGTTGCCAAGACTCAAAAGTTCATAATGCATTTCCTATTAAAAAGTTAGAAGATCTCTAGCCGAATCGTTTAGTTATGGTCGTAAAAACTATTTCAGTTTCCGTACAAAAAACATTAAACCGAATTAGACCAGGGGCTAGATTACCCGTCAACTGTATTAACATTCCATTCCATTCAATTGTCTCTTTCGTTTATCATCTTTTATTATTTTCTACTTCAACCTTTCTTTCATTCGTTCTTCTGTTATTTTTCGTTCAGCTCACCGCTTGTCGCAGAGGTGGCAGGCGTGGGGCTTGTCTGGCGTCTCGCCGGTGTGCACGCGTTCGTGCCGCCGCAGCGAGTACAGCTCCGCGAACATCTTACCGCACGCGGCGCACGCGTGCCGTTTGATTTCCATGTGACGCTCGATATGACGCTTGAACTGAGTTTTGTCTGCAAAAAGATTGGTTTATAGAAGTAGGACCTTAAGTGACCACTACTCACAGGCATCTGTAACAAGCTAATGAGTTGCAGATTATTAGAAAATGATAGGAAGACGACTAGAATTAGGTCTTTTGCACCTCATCAAACATAGCGCAGTCTGAAAAATTCGTTATCTGAATTTATTGATCCTAAAGATCAAGATTATTTAAAGCAATCATCTATGCTTTAAAGTCCCGTTGGGAAAACTGTATTGAAGCAAATGGATCATATTTTAATTAAATAATCTGCTTAATATTACTACACCTTTCTGCACGGTTGTGGTATTTCACCGACCAAGTTGCCAAATTAATAGCGAAATTCAGCTTTCGGATGGTAATTTGATTGTAAATTGATCTAAAGTTGTGTGCATAGTTTTTATTTTTGCCTTTGTTTATGAACCGGGAATGCGATAAACGTAAACGGCAGTAAATCGACTAATCAAAAGTGACAGATCACGACACGATGACGACACAACTCACGTCACTGAACTGAATAGTATCACGCGTTACGTCACGACACGTCAATTCACGTTGCCCGATGGGTGAAACGTCTCAAAGATGACATGTTACATTTTTCTCACCGTTAAACTTTTTGTGACATTCAATACAAGTCCAAGCATCAGTTTTGGAATGTATTGGCAAATGGAGATGCAAATCATGCTCAGAGGAGAAGGACTTCTTGCAATGGCTGCAAGAGTGAGACAGTTGTACCCGATGTTCACTTTTCATATGTGCTTTGAGTGTTTTGGCCTTCTGGAATCTCTGAAAGAAACAATGGCTTGTCCATAACTACTGTTTCTTTATGGCAGCCTTCCATACTAAGGCTACCGTAAAGAAAGAGTAGTTATTAATAAGCCCGCCTTTTACTGTAAGGAGCTAGAAGGCTACCATGAAGAAACAGTAGTTATTAATAAGCCCGCCTTTTACTATAAGGAGCTGGAAGGCTACCCTAAGGAAACAGTAGTTATTAATAAGCCCGCCTTTTGCTGTAAGGAGCTTCGTAATAGAACAAAAATAAATGGGCAGATCCCATTCCAATTGACTCTCATATTACTGTGCATACATAATAGATATAAACATATTTATTACATGCATTTACCTTTGGACACATTGTACACAAACTGTACTTTTGCCGTACTTTACTTATTTTTCGGAGCCTTTTTGAATCTGAAGATAAAATGTCTATTTTACTATAATTTAGATTAAGTATCCATTGCAATACTTAAGTTGTATGTTATCTCACCTGAGACAGAAACTTTCGCTTTATTCCTATAAAAAAAAATGATATAAGAATATTTGTTAAATTAATGAAATTAACTTGAAATTATTTCTTAAATTAATAGTTAACTCACCGCACAGTTCGTTTTGTTTCCATTACAATATTTAAGGTGATATCCTCTTTGTTATCATCAAACATATCAAAGTCCAAGCTGTCATCCAAATACTGCACATCTGTGACAAATAAGCAACAAGTGACAGTTAATTTATTATACAAAATAAACTGACTGACTGTATATTTATCATTGTCAATCACATCATCATATTACCTATGACACTGTTAAGTTGTTAAGGCTACTGGAGGTCACAACAGAACAGATATACAAACATGTGCATGAAAATCAAAATCCTTAGTCAATTGGTTAAATATAGGTTTTATGGTACTTTTTGGTACTATCCAAGAGTGACACCACAATGCTGTAGTTTCACAGAATTGGAAGTTGCAATGTGACAAGACTCCTGCTAAGCCATATTTCCTCTTTGAATGTGTAGCTTCTGTACAGGGACTGGTATAGGCTTCCAATTTTAGTATCAATTTTAATAAATATGAAAGAAGAAATAAAGAAATATTTTAGCTGATACAAGAAAGGGAGGCATAAAATTAAAAATACTAAGGTTATTAAGATGTGATTTCTAAAATCTAATAGATTTATGATTGATTGATAATTTTATACTATATAGTTAAATTATCAGGACGTGTTCAGAAGAAAAATATTAAATATGTATGTACCTTCATGCTCATCTACCTCTTCTTTCAATTCCACTGTACCATTTTCAATTTTAGTAGCATTCTTTACATTTCTGAAAAATATCATACAAATATGAAAAAGTAACAATACTTAAATCCACACATTGCAGATAGATATAAAGTAAAATATGTTTTAAGTAATATTTCTTGTGCGTCCTTTGTCCTTTTCGGGTGTGAGAAGACATTCTCCGCTTCCTTAGCCTTAACTTCCAGGTTAGCTTCCCTCATCTTTTTAAATACTAGATCAGGCAAAATGATACATTTGCATTTTGTCTTGAGACTTTGAAGAGTATGCTAGTTGACCTACTATGTTTATTTAAAATTTAAAAAAGAGTTACAATATCTCCTCACAGAATAAGATGACTAAATGTCAAAAAAAGAAATGTCATTGTCAATGTGACATTGCAGATGTATTTCACCTTTTATTTTTAAATCACTTTAAAAAAAATCATATATTAGCTTGTACGTGTGTACGATGTCGCATTTAAAGGCGACAGAGCCTTCCATTCCTGAGACTTCTTTACTACTTAACAATTAACAAAAACAAGATAACAAATTAACAACAAACAATTTAACAAACACACTACGAAACTTAACAAAAACACGCATTCTGAAGAAAACCTTCAAGTTTGAGAAAAAAATGAAAATATGTCAATATATATATGAATTATTCCACGTCTATCTAATTCCAGGGTTAAAAATGTTCTACATGGTATCTTCCAAAATAGGAAACTAACATTTGAAATGTATATTTATGTACAGATAATTCCTTAAATTTTAGACATCTAATTCTGAGACAGGGTATAAATAGGTTTTGTTGGTATATAATGTTGAAGATAATCTGTATTAATAGAAACTAAGATTAATTAGAAACTGTATTAAAGTGTAATTACCTTGCACCATCATCTTCATTTGCATTTACTTCACTAATTAAGGTTTTAAAAATTAAATCTGATTTTTGGCATTTATTTTTGAAATTGTAGCAGAAAGTGAGTTCATTTTTACATGTTTCACAGATTTGTAATGCACCTTGACTTTCTGAATTCACCTGCAAATTTTAATGTCAATTAAATCATTAAGCAAACAACAAAGTTTTTATCTTCTATTAGTCTTCTGTAACTTTTTAGAAGCATTCTAGTGAGATCTAGATGCATAAGTACATATACCTCATTAAAAGGCTATAAGGCTTGTAAGTTTTAGATGGACTATAGTCCATCATCTTACAAGGGTTATCTATCTCTTGTTAAATTAGTCATATTTTACTATATTAGTACAATATTATATATTGTTATGTGAAAAAATCTATGACTATATTCCACATATTTAAATGTATTCGCTGTCTTGCTCTAGCATTGAAATCCTTTAGAATTACCATCAAAGAAACTATGTGCTCTTTTGTTACTATTCAGATGTTAGGTTTTACATATTAATAGTTAATTATAGTTGCTTCTGTACCACAATATGTCAGTCTAATACTACATGTTCACTTACTGCTATTGATGTTACATCCAAATACATATCCAGTAAATCTTTATAAGTTTCCGATAATGACGAAATCAAAAACTCCTTTGATAGTAAACATATTCGACATAAATGTTCAACCTCAAATTCAGTTGAATTAATTTTATCATTTATTTCATCATCATATATTATATTTAATGAGCCAGGTTCTTCGTGTTCATCTTGTATGGTAGAAACTTCATTCATCTCTTTAATTACTTTAATATAATTTTTCTTCAGACTAAAATCCCGTTTTTTTACTGACTCCATTGTCCATACACGTATAAAACATTATTAGACGATATTAACAAATAATTATAACACTACTTGTCTTCCATAACTTTTAATTACACATACACTTCAATATCTTCGTAGTACAATTTTACTTATCTTTTTCCTAATTGTAACCTTCTTTGCGCTTTTATCCATTCTCATTTTGTTGATTAGAGTATTCAGTTTTTATAAGATTTTCTTAGTATAAACTTTAATAGTTGAGTTTTTTCACCAACCTACATAAAAATTAAAATAAGACCATCTACTTTGTTTTCTTTTTAGTTTTTTGCTATGTTTTAAAAACATAGCTTGATATTACTTGATTAAAATGACAGCTGTCAACAAAAATGACGGCATTTGACGCACTTCTTTGACGGATTTGACTGGATTTGATTTTTTTTTGGAGAGCGTTTGAAGTATTAACAAATGAAAACTCTTTGAATATTCTTTTTTTTTAATCAAAAACAAAACCGACTTAAAATTGATAAAATTATTTTACCAGGCCATACAATCTTGTAGAAACAAAAATTATTTCTTTTTTAGGAAAAGAAATTAAAAAATGCTTTAGTTACAATATCGGGTGCTATGGTTATGTTGAAAATTATAATTCTTTGACACTTA
>DWLR01001328.1:0-18749 GCA_018246295.1 Papilio alexanor hazarajatica
ATGATCTGTCCCCAGCGGTATTTCCAAACCGATACGACTTAGGGGCCTTCAAACAGAGAGTGTACTTCCTCCTTAAATGCCGGCAACGCATCTGCAATTCCTCTGGTGTTGTGGATGTCCATGGGCGTCGGTTCACTTAATGTTAGGTGACCCGCTGCTCGTTTGCCTCCCTTATTCTATAAAAATTACTCGTTTTTAGGACTTATCATGAAAAATATTTTAGCATTATATTTTTGTACGTAAGCTGTAGAAAGACGGAAAGTATTTTCTAAAATATTTTAATTCCGCACACAAATAGTATATACTAAAGCAAGATTCTTAAAACTTAAACTTAAAATGAGTATGAATGTTGGGTAATTTACATTTGCTTATAGTATACTCTTGTTTTACAGATTCTGTGTAGTGGTTTGGTAAACCAAACTAAGAGCTTTATGCATTGTAATCGGCTTATGACAGGCTTTAACCTAAGCTTTTGAGGTGTATACGATCACAGGGAATACAAAAGAGATATTAAACCATTTTATCGATTTAGGCTTATGCAAATTATATATAATCGATGAACGGTCATATTCTGAATCTAATATTATGATTACCTTAAACATATTATGCATATTAAACTTGGAAAAATGACGGTGGGACTAGTTGGTGGCCTAATCATTATTCTATTTTTCGATTTATATTTTTTCTTACGTTGTACCTCCAATACGTTTATAATACAAAAGTTTGATTATTTCTTATGTTTTTGTGTTCCTTGAGCCAGCAAAACGTGTATGACTTTTCGCCATAAAATATAAGAGAGAAGTTAATAAAGCAGATTAGGTTACGTAATGAGAAAAATAAACAATTTTATTTGCAGAAACCTAGTAAAAAAAGGGGACTTACGCATGTAATTAGAGAACGTTGGTAGTTAAATCTAACTATCTATAAACACTAAAATAGCATTTTGAGTATAAATAATTACTAACGATTTATTAATAATTGGAGCCGATAACCCACACCACGTGCAGGATATAGTTTATTATCGAAGTAGAACCGATATTGTTTTCGTAATATCCTAAAACAAAGCAATGACGGCCCCTACGTCAACCTGTCTCGTACAGTGATGAACAAACACTGCACTGTGGCCGTTAATGAGAAAATTAATGACCTCATTACACACCCATGAAACCGTCAATATGTGCCGTTCTATTA
Source organism: Papilio alexanor hazarajatica (assembly GCA_018246295.1). Taxonomy (NCBI): domain Eukaryota; kingdom Metazoa; phylum Arthropoda; class Insecta; order Lepidoptera; family Papilionidae; genus Papilio; species Papilio alexanor. The sequence continues at coordinate 1,192 of DWLR01001328.1, forward strand.
TTTACAAAATCATTAAGGGTCATTTTACAAAACTTGTAGACAATTTTGAATTTGAAGTGAAAGTATTGTGAGGAAAGTTATATTTTTGAGAAAACTTCCACATTAATACTATCGCATTAGAGAGTAGTATTGTGCTCAAGACGGTTTATTATAGTTTTTTTTCTTTGTGACCCGACGGCAAATAAAGAAAAGGTGCCTTATTTGGGGTCGGGTCTTCTCAGTTTCCTGCGCAGTGACAATTTGTCTTGGGTTGTCGGATCAGGCAGTTTGGCTTTCTTGATGTCTATTTTTATATTTAACCACCAAGTTGAAGATGAAACTTCTACTTTTTCGTTCTAATAGGTTAAAAGCAACTTGGATAACATAATTTAATGGTATCTTTTTATATACCCGCACTATTTGAGTCAGTTTTCGGTTATTAAATATCAAGACTGTTTCAATTTAGTAAGAAATGAAATATAATACGCTTTAAATATGTGATATCAAAGCGAAGTTATTTAAATATAAATATAACACAAATAATTAAGATGAAAACAAAATAAGTATAATAACTTCGTAGGTCTAGAAATATATAAGTACAGATTTGTCAATGAACTGATAACAGTCTATAAAATTTTGCATACATTTTTGCAACAAAACGCTTGCATTTCATTGCTCTGGCGCTTGCGGAAAATAAGCCAATGTATTTACGTGTGATATTCCCCCGACGCGTTTTTTGTGCCACGTCACTTAAAATTAATGATACGATATAACTTCATACAATCTGTTTTCATGAATAACAGGCGTAATTAAATATCTCCACGAAACGTCTTCATAATATATTTTACATAAGTTTGTTCTTTGAATTTTATTATTCTTGCGAAATTGTTGAAGGTACAATAAAATTCGAACGTGCTCTCCTTAGACTTATTTTAGTAGACTTCTTTAAACGTACTTCTTCGTAAAGAAAAAGTAAAAAAGTGAAGAGGGTTCGTATGTTTTATGTCTCGAGTACTCAGTTCAATTATTTGATAGTTAAAAATGTCTAGCCTATAGTTACTGATTTTTTAAATAAACCAACCGCCACACTCAAATTTGGAAAAAAGAGAATGCATAAAACCCTGTAAGTGCACTAATTATATATAGTTCTTTTTATAATCCACTTTCACCACTAATGTGAAAGTAACTTTTCAAATTTATTTAACCGCTTGTACAAATAAATATGTATATTTTACTAATTTATTATTCTATCAATACAAATAATTTTAATTTTTTAATGCTATACAAATTAAAACACCATACACATATTTTGGTCTCTACCCTACTACTATGTTGGTAGTTTGGGGTTCATAGGAGTGAAGTTAGCTGGTATACAGTACAGTCATATCACTCAGTCTCGTTAGCCAGATTGTTATCTCTACTATTATGATGAAAAATTAAATTTAAGTGTTTTATGAAAAATAAAATTTCAAAAGAAGTATACTTTTACATATAGATCACTTCATACAATTACATGAAGATCAGTCAGAAAAGACACAAACAAATCTACGTCTCTACAAAGGATTGAACTTAGAACCCACGATGTTAAAAGGCAGTTCAAAGCAAATCCGAGTGCTATCTCCAAATTTAAAAAAATCTTGTCAAATTAACGTTGATATAGAATTGTAAAATTAACAATGAAATCTTCAGTTGATTGCAAATTTGACAATTTCAACTTTGTTTTTCTACAAAAAAAGTTCAAATTTATATGGATATTTATTAAATGATAATTTAAAAACAAATTAAACGCAATGGACAAAGGAATTAGTAATTTAAATCGCTTTAACTTATTTATTTGCAATCGGCGCTAGCAAAAAATTGAATAAAAGCTGCAGAGCATCTACAATCAAAAGGACCCCTACAATCAAGTGCCAAAGGAACATTTGCGGAATCCAATAAGCGTCTCCTGCCGCACTACCAAGGTACATTGGAATGCTTGGAACGTCGCTAATTGCACCTGAGCACTTTCAACTGTTACGTTATCCAATTGTTCCTATCGGGATCTTGATGGGGAAAAATAAAATAAATTCTCCTATATCGAATTATCATTGGATATCCATAGGTAAAATCAATAATTTGTCAAGCACTAAGAATACTGGCGTCTTAAAAGGTTTTGCTGCAATATTATATAATTCACATCTTTTAAGAGAGAGAGAGAGAGAGAGAGAGAGAGAGAGAGCATCTGTCATAAAAATTGGTAGGTATTTCCGTTTGACGTCATTCCATCTCGAACGAACGTTGAACGTTTTTTATAAAAAAATTAAGATACAATTTAGCACGTCGTAGAATATTTTAGATCTCATTTAGTATTTTTCTGAAAATGAAGATGAAACGAAGAACTTGTAGGCAGTAGGCCGGTCATATTGCTTGCAGAACGGATGGCCGATGGGGCTGTAAAGTTATTGAATGGCGGGCATGTACAGGTCGGCGCAGCGTAGGCCTCGCACAAGATGAACCGATGATGTGGTCAAGGTTGTGGGAGTGCATTGCACGGGGGCGGCGGTGGACCGATACTGGTGATGATCAATGGGAGTGGCCTAAGTCGAGCAGTGGACGACCATAGGCTAAAGAGAGAACAGAGAAGATGAAATGTGAGGCAATTGGAATCGGTTGAAATAAATGAACAAAAGTAGACCATATATTTTTAAAACCATGTTCTGTTTGAAATAATTTTAATCTTGACATGTTTCCAATAACTAATTTTCCATCTAGATTATATAAATCTATGTTTCTTGTGTAATATTTAAATAATTTGTCGAATTGTAATATTTAAAGACGATGTACAATTCGGACGGCACTTTAAAGCAATTTCTCGAAAGCACAATATGTTTTGCTGTTGATTAAATTAATAAGGAAATTAGATGGTATATTGTTTGTAGCAAATAAAGTTTCAGATATATTACGCCGAAGGGCAAGTTTGTGCTGAGTATGCGTAGTGTTATTAGAAACAACCAAGTTGGATCGTGTATGGTTGCAACTTGATTATCTTGTCCTGTGGTAATACTAAATTCATACGATATAAAGCGAGCATATGCATTTACAGAATGGAATAATGTATTATAGAGATATGCTTGTTTTAAAAAAATAAAACGTAAAGTAATAAAACTGTTTTTATCCGACAATTTTGTTACAATTTTATATCTCTTTCTTTCAACAGAGAGCAGACTTGATAAAAAAATACGGTTGGATTTTCTGTTCGAAATAAAAACAAAATAAAAGTCGACTTCACGGTATCTCGCATCCAGGTTGGTACAATGAAGGTGTTACGATGCAGCCTTCGCTTCGAATCACCATTTCTGAAAGTAATTGTTATTTACTTTATTTCATTTATTTATTTTATTATAAAACTTAATTGCACACAAGGACAAATGGCGGACTTAATGTCTATAGGCATTCTCTACCAGTCGACCACGCATTAATAGAGGAAAAATCAAAGAGGTGCACTAAATAAAAAGGAGAATTAATAGAAAAAAAAAATATCTAATACGTGTATACATACATACAAATATAATATATAATGTATATTGTATACATATAATAATATCGTAACTGATCGGTGTCTGTACATGGAAAATAGCAAAACTATTACAGGGGTATTTACTAATGCTATAGAACTCTAAACAACGATTTTTAAAATGTTTGTCTGTTTGTCTGTATGTGTGTTTGTCTGTTACATTGTTCGCGCTAATCTCAGGAACGGCTTAACCGATTTAGATGCGGTTTTCACCAATGTGTAGTAATTAGCTTCAATCGTTAGATTAAGTTTTATTTCATCTAAATCGGCGCATAAATAAAAAAGTTATATCAATTTAAGTAGATTAGTAGATTCTATAAAATGACGATGGTTCATAGATACTAAGTTAAAAGACATTTCGAAATTACCAATGTAACTTGACCTTCGATCTATATTGTCAAATGAGTTGATCATGGTTCTACTTAGGCTGGACGCTTCGGTTGTACGGGATTGCGTGTTTGTTACAAAGCGGGTCTAAAAATTAAGTTTTAAATGTTTTACAATGATGCTTTGTTAGGTAACTAGATGTCATAAAATAATAAAAAATAGGATTTGTTAAATTTAAAAATTAATATTCACACCTGTTATCAGGATTTTCAATATGTGTTCTTTTTTACTCCTTCAAAATAATAAAGTATCGTTGGATAATCTTAATCTTTTAAGAAGTCTGTCACATATTGGGTAAAAAAAAATCCCGTCTCACTAAAAGTATGGGGCGATTTAAGTAAAATTTGATTAGTTATTTAATCAACTGTATAATAATGACATCTGAACCGTCACCTAGCTCTAAAATGTCAAATATTGAGTCTATATCTTTTAAGGGCGTTCTAAGATTTTAAGTGCCATTTTGGTAGTCATTAAACTGAAACTTAAATTTCTTTACGGGCTCCTTAAATCTATTAGTCAATGGCAAAAATGGGCGCAATTCAAGACAACTGTCTCTTTTTTGTTATGCACTTTGTTAGGTTGTGTTTGTGTTTTTGTTTTTTTTTACTGGTATTAAAATGGTTATTTATTTTATTATTTATATACTTACGTTAGGTAATACTTAATTCAAAAAAGAATTGAATATATAAGTTAGTTACTTTTTCGTTCTTCGTAATCCCTACTAATATTGTAAATATGAAAGTAGCTCTATGTGTATGTCTGTCGGATACGCTTTTATGCCTAAATTACTAAACCGATTTTGAGGAAATTTGGTAAAACGATACATTTGACCTTAGGAAATGAAATATGCTACATTTTATTGCGAAAAAAAGGACTGAAGAGGTATAGGGGGAGGGCGGTGTTAGTAAAACCTAATTAACCGATTATCATTAAACTTTGTACACATATTTTTTAAGGTACTGGGGAGGATATAGGATAGTATTTATTACAAAAAACAATACGGGGGTAAAAATATCATTATATTATAAATGCGAATGTTTGAATGGACGTTTGTCACCACGTAACTCCACACCTTCTGAACATATTTGGACGACATTTAGCACAGAGATAGATTATAGTCTAGAACATCACTTAGGCTTTATCCTGGAAAAATTTACGGTCTCCGCGGAACGTTTTTTACCCAGATATATGTATATTTTTACATATACATACATCAATATTGAATTCCATGCGAATGAAGTTCATTTTCCAGAATTCCAGCTAGTGCCGTTGCCCGCGACATAATAACTATATTACATACAAACATAACAAGACACAACCACAACTTTACTTTTCCTCAATAGATTTTTATTCAATATTGTTCTCATTTCATTGAAAATTCTAGAATGTAAGCTAATGAGCGGCAAACCATCGGCATGGAAGAGGCGCTAAAAGAAGAACATGCAACTTTAATTAGAAAAGAAGACAAGAAGAAGAGAAGAAGACAATATACCAATATACATAACTATGTGTATTGGTATGTGTGTTGGTAGATTAATCAGGTTGCTTGTTTTATAGTGGTATTACAACTGTGGTGTACTTTTGGAGGTGGAGTCTTGAAGTTTTGGACGTACCTCCCCATTTATAACTTGCAGCATACTACTTTCTCCTCAGCTCCCACTACATATAGGCGACGAGGTGCAATCTGCATAATAAGCGCGCTCCTCGCTGCATAAATGTAAATGTGTGTTTTAATATCAGTTCCTTTCTTTTCTATCGTGTAAGTTCTTTTCCAAGGCTTGCAAAGAAATTGTGAAATAGCTTTAATTGATTGTGATGTTTACGAAAAATACAAACTACTATCATATGAATTTACGAAAAAAAAAATGTCTGGTATTCTATTTAAATTGATTACTTTGCGTCTATTTTTAATTTAAATTTTAATCTAGTCGATAGTGATAAATGGATCTTCCTAATCGCATTTTTTTTTAAACTTTTCTTTTTGAACTTTTTTTAAACTTAATTAGGAATTACGAAAATTTGCATTAACATTTAACTCTTTTTGCACTAAGATTTTCATAGTCCCAGTTTAAAAGGCAAGATTCTAAATGCCCTGCGAAATAATAACAATCAGCGTTCTATTTCCCAAACGTCAAATTAGTAACGCACGGATGAGCGATTAAACAGTGTTCAGGGCTTCATAATCTCAATATACCGCTGAGAAAATTCTCGAACGGTTTTATGTTTCATTTTTATTTTCCGATGTTATTTTTTTTTATAATTAAAACACTTCATCCGCTACACTTTTTTATAATAAATATCGTATTTTCTTTTATTGATTTCGGTGCAAATAATTATATATCATCGAGACTTATAATATTAATTTGCTTCAAAGAGTTGTAATTATTAATATGGCGGTTTCCATTAAAATAGCAGAGGAATTTTCGAAGGAGGTAAAAAGTGATTCTTTGCTTTGGTCAGTAGGAAGTAATTGTTTGGGTTTGCTATCAATATCTGCAATAGTCAAAATTAAAATATACTCCTTTGAGTAGGAAAGAGAAGTGAAGTCAAGGAAGAAACAAAAGGAGTAGACTGTGAAGGGAAGAGGATGGGACATGTGGCAACTTACTCAACGGATAGACGAAATACTGAAATATAAATACCTGTTTTGACAGTTTTTATTTATTTTAACTGTTAATTAAGAGATCATTTACTTTATCTTTCATAAAAATATTTCGCTAGAATTGCACTTGGTACATAATGTGTACTTGTCTATTTTGGTTGGTAGATCTCAATGTACCTGCGTTTGCAACAGTAATGAATGACCATTAAACTAACTGAGCGATTCGCTCGGAACGCTGTGTTGCAATGCGCCGGAAAATCCTGTGTATTTGTACTTAAATGGCTTCCAAGTGAACTTTATGTACCTTAACAGTTCAACAACTATGTCGGATTTAGATACAGTATTTAGATCTGTTTTAAAAAGGCAAATAAAACGCTTTTTGTGTTTTGTAAAGACATTTGTTTCTATTGTCTATTTGTATATTTTTTCAGACTTTGTATTAAAAGGTAAAAATAATAGAGAGAATTACTTAATTATTTATTGGCGCATTTACAGAGGTATTGAATGCCAAATCGATGTTTAGAAAAATAATTGAAACTGTTTTGAGTTTCAAATAATATCTGTAACATACCTGTAAAAATGATAAATGTAGAGAAGTTTTACCTCATAAATATTAAAAGAGTTCAAAAAGTAAAAAAGCTGTTTTGCTGTATGAAAAATATTTATTTAATCAAATTGTTTACCCTCGTTTTCCTTATTTCTTTACGATCTTAACGAGACATTTTTTTTAGTTCTCCTGTTATATATGAATAAACAATTAAAGATAGTGAAGGAGCAGCAATTCGAGCCAACCTTGCCTTTAAATAAGAAACAATTCGCGCCACATTTTCCAGACGATTTGAGTGATAAGCAACAAATGGAAATTCTGGCAAGATTCAATGCAAATTTATTCAATTAATCCGGCCGCCAGTCTGTATCGGGAGTCACGGGGCACTGATTGAAGTAAGTTTGCCCAACCATGCAAACGTGATTTAACGTTCATCGTGTAGGATTGTTTATTTTACGTAATACGCATATATATCTAAAACAAGAATATATACCTACTGAGATATTAAATCTCATTAACTCTTTTTGTCCTATTTCCATTTTACGTGGGGTTGGCACAATAGGTTTTCGTCTTCCACGTCGATCTAGCATGTGACATTTCAGTTTTATCTCACTTCATAATTATGCCGCAGTGTAGAACAACACTGTACAACAACAACAACACTGCATAATATTAAAAATAAATAAATACATAAATTTTATTATCAATGTCGATACACGATGTTCGATTAATCTATCCTTGATATACGGGAGATCGCAAAAAATAACGTCCTGTACATTGTTTGTTAAGATGAGAACATAATGATAAAAAATATTACAATGTTATCTTTATAAGCATAAACGGGAAAACGCTTTGGTTTATAAACATAATTTGATTAAATTTAAAATGTGAACATTATTAAGAATTTACTAGTGCTATACACAATCTGGAGTTTTTCTCGTGATGCAGACAGTTTACCGATTATTTTAACTTGCCTTAAAACAAGAAAAAATTTAAACAATGTTTGTATATAACCTTTTAAATAACAACGTATGAAGTAGTTGTCTAAAAGCGACACATCGTTGTTTACGCATTCACGATAATACGTATATCGGGATGCTCAGGACGCTTTGTTATACTGCACACTTCGTTATTGTGCATAAGAACAGATTAAGCAATGAAGACTAATTTTTCTAAATAAATTATGAATGTCAGGTTATATGTTACTGGCTGTTAATCATAACGTTTGATAGATTATAATAAATTCTATAAATAACATTTAAAACCTAAAATTGATAGCGGCTGAGGATTTTTTCTTGTACACATTGAATTTATTGTCTAAGGTTGATTTTTCATAATCAATTATAATGTAAGTTTCTAATACTAGTGTATTTACCTTAATTTCCTTGTATATAAGTAACAAAGCCATTTTTGTGCCAATAGAGATCGTCTAAGTTTGTTCTTTTTTTTATAAATAGAAAAAAGTGTAATTCCAACCCTCGGATAATAAGTTACAGAGGCGGAACTGGTTAAGTAGGCGACATACTCTAAAGAAGGCATGAAGCATAAACTTACGATCGGAAGGGTGCAAACAAGATCATGCCACTTTCAGTCGGCAGGCGTCAAACTCTCTCATGTGCCTTCTATCACTTACAAAAGTTTATAGAAGTTGCGCTTTGACAACAATATTCGAGAGATAATTTTCATTTTTATCAATTTCTTTATGACCTATTCCTCATTTACTAAATTGCATTTTTATTTAGTGTAGTTTTTTTGTTAGACAAAATTATACTAGCATACCACAAAAACATTGCTACACTGAAATTGTACATTTAGTTAATCAAAAAAAAAAAAACAGTATATTTCAATAATTTCTTTAAAAAAAGTATCACATACACGTAATTTTAGGTTATTTTCGTAATGTCATGGTTTTATAAAGAATACTACCTTAACTTACAAGCGTAAGGTGAGTTAGTTCAAGCCCCGGGGAGGCATTCAATTTGGTCGTGCAAACATAATGCAAGAGAAAACATCTCGCAGCCGGCAAATGTCGGAGGCAAACATAACACGACCGGGAGCAGCGTTTCAACATTTTAATAAAATGTTTTTAAAATTCAGTTGCCTTGAGTAAATATATGTCAGAACATATTCATTAATTTCGATTCCCCGGAGGTGGATTATGAACCATCAGGTAATTTTAATCTAATTATCAATTTGAAAATTAGACACATAAAATTTTATGATAAATTTTAAACATATAGCTATAAGGAAAATTTGTGTTGAGAAAATGGGTGGTGGTGTTGTGCGAAATGAGTTAGATGAAGCTATATCGAAAAGTTTGATTACACACTAAAGTAAGGCGACATTAAAGGAACTTGTTATTGACAAACATGTATATGTCGATTTATGGATGTAGATGAAGCTAGAGAGATGTGTAAGAACCATGCCAAAAGATAATATAATCGACTCGCCGTCAGATTGGATGTTGGGAACTTAGCAACTGTGTATATAAATACCAAAATCTGTAGAAGTTAAACTGGAAACGTATCTAAAAGAAACTGTTGATATCTTATTTCTGTTTTATATTTTTGGTTAATATACATTACATTGATAAAGTTGCTACGGTATTTATTTGATAAATAGGATGTCTGGAGCCTTAGCGAGGGTAATCGGCTTAAGAAGGATTTGAGACCACAAGGTTTAGTGTCCGGGTGTGAACAGTGCTAAACAGTTTAACAAAGACTTTCGTCTTCGGATTTAGCCAATACTGTAATTAGTTTTATTCAATGAGTATGGCTAATTTATAAGTCTACTGTTCTAATTAGTGAACTAATATTTTTATAAATCAAAATTAAAACCTAAGTGTTAAAACCTTTTTGTGTACCCTGAATAGTTGGATCGATTTTTTTTTTCAACAGGAGGTTTATGGTTATGTATATTTGTTCATTGTTACCTTCAAAATCAGGCTCTGAGTGGTGGCCAACTCTGACAGATTTTGAAGAGTGGAGTGTCATTCGATTGGTATTCTTTCTAGAAGTGTCATAGGGGTTGGTAACTCGGTATAGTCAGTCCGTTTTTTGGTTATTTAAATTAATATTGCTTGTTTTGTACATGTCTCAGTGTGTCCGAGGATGATTTAGATTCGCAAATGGACCCGGTACATGGCGTGGCGTTCGAGAATATTTTTTGTCAATTTTTTAACAATTATAATTTTTTATATTTTCTTTTTGTCAATTATAGCCAACGTACGAATGCGAAAAAGGATCGTGTATTAAGGTTTTGCAAAATACTTTCTTTGAAAGTAAGTTGCACATTTTTGCATTTATGGTCATATCATGAAAATGGGTTGCACTCTGTTGTCATCGCCTTTTTCATATAATGGTTTTTAATAAATATTCTATTATTATGAACATTTAAATTCAATAACATTTACGGTTGATTCCACGTAGCTGGCTGGTAAACATCACTAGATAATTTGGTTGTCTCTCGTCCTGTCTGTTTAGGTATCTATTAGGCTTTAATTAAGATCCTAACAAGCGGAACGCTACTTCCCCTCTGTTTTGCACGGAACCAGCGCACCATGCCGTCAATGTTCAAACTTTAGTAAATTTGATCTACCATGTACGTGCATATGAGTTAAATTTGTTTGCAACAGAAACAAATAAGTTCTAATATTCGAAGAACCGAAGTTGATGAGCGAGAGGTATCTACATCTTTTTTCTTTTTCTATAATGCCACTTTATACCAAGCAACTGAGGACTAGAATTTACGTAGTAAGTTTATCGACATGAAAAGTTTTGGATAATAACAAAAAAAATGTACATGAGTAAAACACCAGATGTGTCGAAACTTATACCGTCGAATTGTTAATTATAGTGTCATCTGCCATATTTAAATATGATAAACGCTTGAATTTTTGCTTTGGTTTTATAAATATTGAAAATATTGAAAGTAAAGGTCCATCTTTTATTGCTCATTTATATTATCTATGATTTATTACATAAAATGATAAATGTAATTACTTTAATAAATCTCCATATGTCAATAGACCAAAACAAAAATCGTACAAAAATATAGAATATCATTTTTGATGTTACAAAAAGGCATATTCTTCTTTTTAAAGGGTGTTGAGAATTGACTCATAATTTCGTCTGAATACAATTTGCATATGAAATACGAACACGACGCGAATTTGACTTCCTAATAACGACAACTGTTCCTGAATTCCTGGCAACGTAGTCTCTTTACGACAGAGGAAAAATAAGAGCTACAAAATTAATTTATCTATAGGAATACCATTTATTTTAGAAATGCATCGTGTGTATATAGTTTGATTTTGGATGGTAATAGATTATTTATCAGTTCTATATTTTGACTAGGTTTGATTCGCACCCGTTCGTTACGTATTTTCCTAGCTGAAAGTTTTTGTAATTTTATTCCGTGACGTCTCTTATTAACATTTATTAGAGATGATTTTTTTTTACCCTGTGTACTTTTTGTGTAATAAAAAGTATCCTATATCCTTTCCAAATCCTTAGAGAATATGTGTACAAAGATATATGATGATCGGTTAAGTAGTTTTTACGTGAAAGCGTAACAAACAAACAAACTTACATTTACATTTATAATATTAGTAAGGATTGTTAGTTCTCGGAAATTACTCTAGTTTGTTAGTTGACAGAAGGATAATATTTTTTGCGGGAACGTTTACATATGTTTGAGTATATGTTTGTATGTCCGTTCCATTGTGACCTCGAGGGGGGTAAATTGCTGGATCGATATTGAAGAGTAATATATCATTCAATTCGTATTCTTCCCCGGAATATCATAGACGCGTAAACAGTCGGCTTTATTAATTTTAACGCTACTAATACCCGACATGTATATCCGTGAACAGGTATCATATATACGGGTTTAATAGTAGTTAGATAGTTGAGTATTAATAGGGAACTGATATATGCGGAGATTCGGGAGACCTGCGTCGAGCAATGAACGTCCGTTGACTGATGGTGATCATCATGATATACAACTCTACAGATATATTCAGTTGTTTTGTTGCACCTTTTTTGTTTTACCAATAAAAAAAAACATTTTGGTGTAAGTGGTAGAAGGTAATGAATACCCAATAAAGATGATGCCCGAAACACATATATGTACAACGTCCCATTAGTCTGTAAATTGAGCCGTGTTTTCCTTGCGAATAATTAAAAAAGGAATATTTATGAATACCGAATTAATTGAAGTGCGCTTTAAAAACAAACGAGACTAACGAGGTAACTACTGGTAACGAATTGCATGTAGCGAAAAACTTCCGTGTTATGAAAAAATATAGCATTTACAAACACACTTCAGTAAAAAGTGTGTGTATGTTTTTTTTAAATAAAATTTTTAAAGTAGGATTATCTACCATAATATGTAGCATCCTAAAGATGAAAATGGAGGAAGAGGACAGCAAGTATGATAATAACTAAGAGATATTGAAAATATATAGATTTTACACTTTAAAATTGAAGGTATTCCAGAATTTTGCAAATCCAATTATGACTTTTGCGGGACAAATTCAGCCTTCTGTATAATACATTCTTCTGCATAAAGGTTCAATTGGATACTTGGTTCAGTCTTCATTTGGACTTTAACAAAATACATTTCAGCATTTCGCGTATCAATATTGGACAATTCCATGTCGATTTGATGGGCAAGAATTTGATTTGCAAAAGTCCGAATTTAATTTGCAAAATATTTTAAATTGATTAAAAGTCGTAATTTAAAGTTAAAAACCTTTATGAAAACGAATGGAAATTTTATTATTAAGATATATAGACATTTTAGCATGTAATTTTTAATAATAATAATCGCCATTGCATCTATATCTTCGTTTTAAGTCAAATAACTTTCTGCCTGACAAGTGTTTCCTACACCGATAGTCTGAAAGACCTAGTTATCTCTAGTCGCTTACATCCGGTATATAACAAAATTCAAGGACAATTATTTAGTGACTAGCTATTGAGTGTAATTTCATTGAAGTATCTGAAACTTCGTTACTGACAAAACAGTTTCAGAAGCCTGCGTTACTAGTAAGTATAATAATTAATATCAATGACTTAATTAAATTTCAATGTAATAACTTAATTAAGTCTCTGTTATCTTACCCACATATGAGAATTAATTATAATTCTAAAACACAGTTACTGAAGCGTATCAATATAACGTCAATTTAACTTTGCGCACATATTGTATCAGGTATAATTGTAATAGAGTAGCGACAAAGTGCCACATCAAAGAAACATTGTTATTTAATATTTAATTAATGTGAAACAACTTGTAACTATGATGTATGTATTTGTATATTTCAAAGTTAGGGTTTTAGGTGTTTATAGAGGTCAGAAAATTTGTAACTGTCTGGAAAAATACACGATACGTTCTCTCAGATACTGCGAAAAATGTATGCAATTTTTGTTTACCAGAAGACAGGAGTTAGTCAGATCTCAGGACAGTTAATTCCATCGATAGTTTATTTCGTAATTGAAGTGACAATATGATATTGTGAAGGATTATGTTGTCCTTTCAATTTATTTAATTTATTACTATTTTACTTCAATGCGATTTAAAATATATACTTAAAATCAATGCTAGTCAACCCAAACCTACAACCATTAAATTGCATTTGAACGGTCGAATAGCTTTACGTAAATTACTGCTTTGAGACAGCGAACACGGTCTGATAGGCTGATTAATTGAATATATATTTGCCTTTAATATGGATGACGTAGTTATATGATAATTTAAAATTTTAAACATTTTCAGTTTTTCTCAAATAGATTTATAGATAGATAGATACAATGTTATAGTAGCTACAATATCTCTTATGATAAATAATGAGCCTCGTCATAAATTCTTTTATATTTAGGTGTTGTTTTCTGGTATATCTCTTTATTTCATATACATCGTAGTAAATTAAATGGTGTGACCACAATATGAAATGTGCTAGTCCTTTTTATAGAAGATGCAATTTTTACTTGATTTTTTTAATATAATAAAAGAGTGTTAACTTATAGTGACAAACAAAAACAACATAAAACATATACACACAAAATGTGTGTAGTATATTTTTAAAATTACCTAATTATTGAATGTTGAGTTATTCTATGCTTCAGATATAGCACAGAGCTAACAAACAGGCTCTAATGAAGGCAGTCTGGAGTAAACTCGTTACGAAGAGGCTACAAACAAGATTTCATCAATTCACACGTCCTAAGCGGCAGACCCGTTTGCTTTGTCTTATCTCTCTCAACCTTTAGATTTGCGTTTATTCGAGATTCTATTTTGCGATTGTAATTAATTATTATCGATCAAAAAGTACAAACATAGTTTTTTTTTTAATTAAACTAATTTTATGGATTATATTCCATTTAATTTTCCTGATGTCACAATACCCTTCTTTTTAATTATTATTTTTGTTCCGATCTATGTAGCGTGAGCTTACAGTATCTTGGCATCTTGTAATTGTATGTTTGGTTTGGAATTTAATTTTATTTATCACAGGATTACCAGCAAGTTATAGCATAAGAAATTAGTGTTATTAACTAGTCCATTGTTATGCTGTTAAATTGTAATTTTGTGTAATATTTTAATTATGTGTAATTGTAATCGTGTGTGTTTAAAAAGCAAATTTCCAAGTACCAATAACTTCTGACTTCCGTATAATTGTAACACAGTGTACACACAAAAAGGGCGCTTTCAAATCTTGTCTGGATACTTCTTAAGATTAATATTTGTTCGAAAGAAGGGGATCCCACTAAGTACCATAAATTTTGCATCTTTGATTGAAAAGAAAATTGGTACTTTATTGTTAGTTTAGTTTCATTCCTTTGATAAATATTATGGCTCTCGTAAAACAAATATTTCATTTTAATACAACGAATGCTGCTTTTCTAGTAAGATAATTTGTTCCTCAATTTTATGTGTCATATTTAAAACGAGTTACAAAAACGTATATAATTCTAATCAGGTACAACAACCTTTAGTGATCTCTTTCTATCGTGTTTGGACCTCATTGAATATTTTCTTTATAAACAATAATAAATAAATATTAAATAGAAAATGAGGAGGACATAATATTTTAAACTATAAATAGTATAAAAAAGTGTCCCTTTTCGGGTAATTTATAGACAAAAACTATTGATTCCATCCTGTTTGTTATCGCCCTCTATCTCTAAACAGTTTAATTCAAAGAAATCCAAACAAAGCACTTAAATTTAGAACTCCTTTTTAAAATACTCTAATAATCAACTATGTCATACTTAAGGGCTAGAGAAATGTTAAATTTATAGGTGAAAAGCAAATAGTGATGTTTGTTAAAAAATTATTAAACATTGCAAATAAGTTTGTCATGCAAATTGACATATGGCAGTAACAACGTCATATGAGGTAGTAACATAAAGCAGCGAGAGAATATTTCGGGCAACCGACGCGCACTAATGAAGGCACGGTGTGTAAATTTGTTACGGGAGGACACTAACAAGACTCCGCATTCAGGAGTGAGTTATTATTTCCAACGGGCGCGGGGCGTTGTCAGTCAATGGCCTTTACGCAAGGCGGCTTTCATACAATGTGCCTCTTAATATACCATTTCTGTACAAGTCAATAGCATACTTAGGGTTGGTATACAATTTAATACGCGTTGTTTATTTGTAAGCGACCATAATTACAGCCGTAGTGGAGGGATGGAATTGAGAGTCTTTTGCTCATAAAATAAAAAGTATAAGTTTTTTTTTTTAATGAAACAAAAAAGTTCCAAAAGTTTTTTTAAAACGCTTTAATTTTCTATTCAACATTATAGTGCATTAAAAATTTTTTTTTTGCTTTGTTGGTGAATAGATGAATATTGCTTTATGTATGTATGTAATATTGC
Source organism: Papilio alexanor hazarajatica (assembly GCA_018246295.1). Classification (NCBI taxonomy): domain Eukaryota; kingdom Metazoa; phylum Arthropoda; class Insecta; order Lepidoptera; family Papilionidae; genus Papilio; species Papilio alexanor. Next base: position 17,150 of record DWLR01001328.1, read on the forward strand.
AAAAGGGATCTCTAAAAGATTTAAAAACCTTAAAATGTTTAATTCTGTAAGCAGTTAGACTGTGGCACTATTTATTAAATAACTAAATAAAAGTCAGAAAAAGTAACATCATATCGTCGAAATTTCACGAACGAAATTGTTTCGTACTTATTTTGTATGTTTTACTATGTTAACACAATTTAAATCTGATTTAGTTTGATATTCATTCATAGATATTCACGCTTTAAAGCAATATCAATTTTCTCCATAATAATTACCATCAATAAAATTTCATTTTAATTTAAGCTGAACCTCTCTAGGGATTGCCTAACTTAGAGTAATTTTTATCATTTCTGCAATAAAATACTCTTTCAAATGTATTTTCTATATATTAGATAAAATGGTAAATTATTCGTTGATATCTTCTTGAAACAACATTTTCAATGGTGTCATTTACACTAAAGATTCAATACAGGACACTTAACAGCAGCTGGAAAGGATTCAAATTCACCCAAAGCACTGAATAAAATCTAAATTTGGATGCTATTCTGCTTGTCTAGGCCGGAAAGATGTGCAATATTTTAAAGTAATTGTTTCCTTTATTCTATTGTAGTGACTGTAAAGTATATTCTAGATTTATTTTAGGTTATATTGTACAGCTGATCAGCTATTTATTTTTACTGATTCGGAATACTTTGTTATAATTGTACTTATATAATTACATTCACATATATAATTATAGCCTTAAAAAACAAAGTTACCGTTTACTCTTTGAGCTGTTCCAGTAGTCAGTAAGTTGTTTTCAGTTGTATTATGTTTACTTGGCAAAATTGAATGCCTTCTAGGGGCTTGAATAAATCGCTTTGTGTTTGCGAATAAAGTCATAGCTTTAAGTTTATTAAGGAATAATATCGCGATCCATATTTGAAAAGATACTAGCTGTGTGTATAATTGTGTGAAATGGAAAAAACGCAGGTTTCTTTCTCCATTTGCAATACTCGAATGCGTTTTTCAGGAATTGATTTTGTTGCACACCGTTTGATTTTGTTAAATATTAAAGTCCACAACAACAATATCTATTGCACGAATGGCCCGCTCGACCAGTGAAATACCAATTCTCACAGGAAACAGGCGTGAAGTATAAATATTCTGTGTTTCGTCCGACGAGTGAGGAGCCGGAGGTTAAATTACAGTTCTTTACCCCTTCCCACCATTTCCTAATAAGGAAGGATTGAGAAGAAGAGGATTTCCGAGTCGGGTTACCGTCTGGCAGTATGGACTACAGTAGAGTCCAAGAGATATGTAACAATAACACATATGTACTGTACCAACTCTACGTAAGTGGAAAAGGGCAAGTAGATGGTGATTTTGTTGTATATTGCCAATATATAACGCACTGAGTACATTCAAAGTATCTATACTTCCTTCTAAGGAAAAAATAAAGTAGCAAATTAAGATAACGGTTGTTACGGATAAACATCAGCCACAGATGCAGGAGTCGCACGCAAGTCTTGGCAATTCAATTTCATATCAAGGGACGTAAAACAATGCTATAGTTAGAGTGATGCTAAGAGATATTATATATATATAATATCTCTTAGCATATTATATATATATATAT
>DWLR01001329.1:0-18747 GCA_018246295.1 Papilio alexanor hazarajatica
TCCTGCTGCTGAGTTTCGTCATCGCACAACTCGACAGAACGCCAAATACCATCCACACCATCTTGATGGTTGGCATTTCGCTACGGCTCGGTTTTCACGAAATTTTCTGCCTCGTAAAGCTGTGTTGTGGAATGATCTGTCCTCGGCGGTATTTCCAAACCAATACGACTTAGGGTCCTTCAAAAAAAGAGCGCACCCCTTCCTAAAAGGCCGGCAACGCATCTGCGGTTCCTCTGGTGTTACGGATGTTTATGGGCGGCGGTGATCACTCTTTTGGACGACTCGTTGCTCGTTTTTTTATAGAAGAAGGGGGCTTCTATTAAAAAAAAAAAACTAAGCCGAGCTGTTATGAATAACGAAGCGACCCTTATCCCTAACGGCTCAGATTAAAAATTACATACAGTGAGGTGTGTTGCAATTGATGCTGACTCAGCAACCAAACAAAGGTCTTGATCATTCAGTTTTGGCCATCAACACTAAAATACTTTAATTCAAAGAGCTTACAAAAAGATACTGTGAAAAGTTTATATACATATTTTAACTATACATATAGTGCAATAAAAAACGAACGAGTTTATATGTCTGGAGTTTCTGCCACTAATTACAGTTTTATTTATAGGCGTGAAGTAGAAGTTTTCTGCGCTTCGTTTGAGGAGCGAGGTGCCGGAGGCCTTATTTTTTTAGTCCTCTTCCTTTTCCACCCTTTTCTAATAATGCTTGATGTAGATGTTTACGGCTAGAGGTCACCTAGGTGACGTCTTGCTCGTTTGACCATCTTATACAAAATGAAAACCATTATAAAGTATCCAAACCTAAACTAACCACTTTAAATATGAAAGTCATGTTGACTTTACATTTCAGTAAATACTTTGTAGATAAGTTATTTGTACTCTACATTAATTACTCTACTCTTTTATGTCATTATTTTTTTATTATATCTGTGCATGATTGACTATATATAGAGAAATACTGTGCGCATGCGAACAGTAGCTTCGTCCGCCGTTACCGTCGGTAAATGTATTTATTATAAACCGGCAATCTCTCGAGAATCTACATTTATTATTACTTTGTCATCTTTGGTTAACAACAAACCATACAAAATAAAAAAATACGACATCAGTAATAGGAACAAAAGTGAGTATAATTTTTTTTTAATATTTATAATTTTTTTTCGTGTTTTGTCATTATTCTTCTTTATTATTTATCTTTTGGTCATTTTTAGGCCATGTCGTACCGCAATGAATGAACGTGGATTACGATGGTGATTATGGCATAATGTAATGACGTAGCGTTAGTACGGTTGAACAATAGTTGGATATGCTACAAAAGCTGTGTTTTCATACACCGTCTGTGGCTGACAATACGGTTGGTTTGAACTCGGGCATAAAGATCTTCTTTCGTACATGAGTATGTACAAAAGAAGAATCTTATATTGACAAACGACTCCATTTAACTTTTTTTGTTGCAATGATATAACAGTCGTAATGTATGAAATACACAGATTTGACGCCAATGTAAATAATGTAAATACATAGCACATAACTAAATAAAAACATATAAAAGTTTTATAAAAACACCAGTTCTTTGCCAAAACTCAGTGTTTTCATATGAGGGGTCATCCATAAAGTACATCGTGACATTGTGTGACAAGGGGCAGGAGGGGGGGGGGGTCCCCAGTTTCGTAAAAATATTACCAACTTTACGCTATGACTATAAGGTTTATATTGTTTTATTGGCGAGCTCACACTCGCTCCATAAGTGTCACGCGCCATCCGTTTGTGCTCTTTGACATATGTACAACGTTACACGCGCCGCGCTTCGCCGTGATTTTATTGTTTATACTTTATTAGACGATTGACTTTGGAAGAGTGAACAACGTTTTCTTGTTCTGCTATTTTGTAATTTGTAACTAATTTTTAAAAAATTTTTAGCAAATTATGTGACATCACAATAAGGTGTCTCACAAATGTGATTAACTGTGACAAGGTGTGAAGGGAGGGGTCAAAAAATAAGGAAATTAGTGCGACGTAATTTATGGATGACCCTGATAAAGAATGATTCAGTATAAATCAACTAGATAAGCAGATAATAATATATAGTACTGATGTCAGTGGTTCGCGTGACAAGAATCTCGTTTAAGAAAAAAAGAAAAAGGAAATCTATAAAAAAAAGTCGTTAAACCAAAAAATAAATTAAAAAACCGGGCTTTTATGAAGTCGACCAACATGTCAATTTTTGCTATTTGTTCGGAAATCAAAGTTCAATGGCATTCAAAATTAAACGGGACTTACTTGGAAGTATCGCCATTGCAACAAAAGAAAAAAAGAATTGAAATCAGTTCAGGAATGATGAAGTTCTGTGGTAACAAAATATAATAATAAAACTTGGTTTACGAGATTGCCGTCTTGTGGAGGTCCTAGGGGACTATCAACGTTCCCCACGTTGATAGTCCCCTAGGACCCATAGGGACCGTAACTGTAGGGATCAATGTTCCGGTAGTTGTTAAGGAATGTTTGGCAAGTAGCTGAATTCTGCTTAATCGTCACAAATGTCTTGAATCGCGAAGCTACTTGGGGCAAGTGCCGACGCTGTATGTCGATTTGTTAATAATAATTGCAACATGACAAACATAAAATGAGGTTTTCATTCTTCACTCGCCACGTAGTTTAATCGATATTGATAAGTTTTAATATTTAGAGGTATAGAGATGTTTTTGTGAAGGGGATAAACAGGGATGACAGTTTTAATGGAGTACCCATTTGTTCTCAAGGTAGGGTTATGATAATTCATTCTTTTGCTTTCGATAAAATCTGTGCTTAAAATTATTTTATTAACTTTGATGTGGTTAAAAGATTACAGTGGGCCAGGCTAGTTAGCAGCTCCTACCTGTATATGTCTGTCTTTCCATGTCCACAAGAAGCTCGGTTTTTACCAGCAGAGGGTGTGAATTGACGGAATTATATCATTTATATTTGTTTTGTGTGTTTATTTATGTATTTAATCTACCAATTGTTAACTTCGTCAACTTATAATAGAACTAAACATATTAAAAATTGTCAGCAAACTGTAAACTGAATATTTTTCGACAGTTCATAAACTGTCGAAGCCAATTTGTTAAAATGTGATAGATTTGACTTTAAAAATTTATTTTAATTTCATATTTAATTTGTCGACTACGTTGAAGAAGTTGCATGAAGGTAGACGTGACCTTGGCAAGGAATGGGGGATCTTTTTTACACTAAATTAAAGCAGGCGTCTGTATTAAATAAATTGTATTATGACTGATGAGATTTGTTTCTTCAACAAGGAGACTATAAAACGTGATTTCGTTTTATTCATTACGCAATCGATTATAATATGGCTTGTTTACTGTCAGGTCATGCTACTAGTGATTTGCTTGGTTGTGGGCGTAGTCGCCTTGACGCTGTACTTGCGCCGGGTGTACTCCAGGTTCAGCCGATACGGCGTAAGATCGCTGAAGCCAGTTCCGATCTTTGGCAACATGGCCAGGATCACAACTCGCATGGAACATTTTGCACATAACACGCAGAGGCTCTATAATGCCTTTCCGGACGAGAGGTAACAATGTTAAATACATTTCTTGCCATTAAGTTGTAAATATATTTCTTATAGGGATTGAGTTTCAATCATCATCATCACCATCTTCATCATTTCTTAAAACCTTTACTGCTTATCGAAGAACGTTTGAATAAACATTATGCCTTGCCGATCTCATCTAAAACTATTCTACATCGAACAAGGGATGAATCTGTCATCAACCATCATAAACTAAATAAGACCCGAAAACAAAACTAAATTTATTTGAGGATATGAACGATGAAGATATTTTGCCTTGCTTCAGAATCAAGCCAGCAGTGGCTAAAGGATTGTATGTGAGATTGTGTTTAGTAATTACCTAAAATGCTATTTATGATACTTATCTACTTGGTTATAGTTAATAGCCAGCAGTCAAATGAAATAAAATAATGCTTTTCTTAAGATATTAATGAGTATTATGTTTTTATATAATGCCAGTGTCGAGTTCTGTCTCAAATGTTCCTCTCTTTATTCAGATTTGTCGGCAGATACGATTATTTGGACCCTATTATAGTGATAAAGGACATTAATCTCATAAAAACAATAACGACAAAGGACTTCGAACATTTCTTGGATCATCGTACGTCTATCGACGAGAAAATTGATTCTTTCTTCGGAAGAAACTTGTTTTCTTTGAAAGGTAATTTAAATTTGTGTAAATCAGTAGAACTTTCTATCAGTACATTATTAGAATGAATGGTGCAATGAATGAAAAACTAAGAATGAATGTTTTGCCAGCCGAGCGTAACGCGAGCCGTTGTTTTACCTTTTATTTAGGTTTACTTACCTTACTCTTGTAATGTTTCCATTGCAAACCATTTGTCATTTGTTGTCCGTTGGGCTTTATATCCACAAGTGTTTGCTATTAATGTAAGTAAACTAATCGAATTGCTTGATAGCGTGACTCTTATGTACTATAAATTTAAAATGGGAAGAGTTTTTCCCTATATCTAGTAGTATATTATGTTTTAACCAGGTGAGGAATGGAAAGAGATGCGATCGACTCTGAGCCCAGCCTTCACCAGCTCCAAGATACGTCTGATGGTACCGTTTATGGTCGATGTTGGCGAAAAGATGATAAAGTCGCTGAAGATGAAGATAAAGCATTCGAAACGTAAGTTGTAAAGATTAAAATTTCAGGAAAGCTTAAAATTTCATTTCAGGAAAGATTAAAATTTCAGGAATATTTGGAAAGAATAGTGATGGACTGTGCGGATTTTTATACAAGAAGGTTACAAACGAGCAAGCGGTCGCCTAAGTGACTGCTACCCATAGGCATCTGCAACAAGCATTTGCAAGTTGCAGATGCGTTGCCTACCTTTAATAGACAGATGGGGCTGGACATTTCCTTCTCCTATCCGTCCTCTTCACCGTCATTTGATGGGGAATACGTATATGAGGAAATGTCCATCCCCATCTGTCTATTAAAGGTAGGTAACGCATCTGCAACTTGCATATTTCGGGAATTTTCCCGTCATTTCTAATAAGGAAGGATGGGAAGGGAAAAGGGCAAAAATTAGACCTCCGGCACCTCTCTCATCGCACGAAAAGCAGGAAACTTCTACTTCACGTTTGTCTTCTGTGAGGTCGTGGTTTTTTTTTCACCGGTCGGGTGTGCTATTCGAGCAAAAAAGTCAGGTAGAATCAAGATGTTGTTTTTGCGGACTTCACCACTGTTGGTTGGTTTTGTCCTCCGAGATTATACCTGGGTCTTTAAGCATACAAGAAATTGTCGTTTAATTAAGTTGATCATAACATTATTTTTTTGATGTTTCTGTTTACTTTTACAGAGAAATAGGTTAGTATTTTATCAAACCTTGAAATATAAATGTGTAACTACTATTTGTCATAGAAAATTCTATCGATATTGACTGCAAGGACTTAACGTCGCGCTGCGGGAATGACATCATAGCCTCCTGCGCCTTTGGTCTGATGATCGATTCGCACACTGAAGAAAATAACATCTTCTACAAAATGAGCAAAGATGCTATCACATTTAACTTCAAGGAACTGCTCAAGATCATTACTCTTTCTTCCTGGCCGAATGTTGCTAAGGTGAGGTTTGTGTATATTGCTTTAGTAGAAGTAAAAGGAAGTGTCTGAGAGGATATTTAATTTGATATTATGTTTTCTTTTTTTGACGTATGAGGTCAAAAGATGAAAATAAAATTCACATGACGATGAGTATTTCGATTTTATTTCGATCAAAGCTTTCTCAAATTATACCTAATATAAAATTGTACATTGCGCATATAAAAATAACATTTGGCTTGAACAGGACTTGACTGTCAGGGATACATCAACCGTTTCTAAAGTTATATACCAGATACTGGTTACATCATAATTACAATTAAATGAAAAGTGTATTCAAAGGTTATGATTTATCATGAATTGAGTTTATGTCCTAGTTGTTGCGGATTAATATTTTCTCGGAGGCAACAAAGTATTTCTTCCGAGACCTGGTGAAGAACACGATAAGCGACCGTGAAGCCAAAAACATCGTCAGGCCTGACATGATCCATCTGCTAATGGAGGCGAAGAAAGGTAAATCACTTTACTTGCAAATAAACAACAAAAACAATTATTCTATCCTTTGTGTAGAAAAAAAAAACAGTTGAGAAGATAAGGAAAACGAGAAGGGAGGAATGGAACAGGAAGAGGATGAGGCCTGAGTGTGCACTTAGTGAACATTAACGCAGAACTATAAATATTACAAATAGAAGTTCGACAAACATTTTAATCCTTTAAACTAAACGTTCCATTAGAACTGTGTTTGTGAGTCTTCGTGGAACCGATTCCGGCATATTTTCTTAATTTCCAACCATCTTTTCACATACTCAAATTCTTTAAGGTAACTTAAAATACGAAGAAAAGAGCAGTACCGAAGCAGACGCAGGTTTTGCTACCGTCGAGGAATCATCTGTTGGCAAAAATAATGTTATTCACCGTAAGTGCTTGCAACGACCATTTATATTATATTTTAACCGACTTCAAAAAAGTATTTTTGTCTGATTTAGTTTCTTAGTGTATGATCAGTTAATATGTCTTCATTATGAGAAAAATAATTCTGTTCTAGTATGGACTGACAATGATATAGTCGCACAAGTGATGTTGTTCTTGATCGGAGGCTTCGATACGGTGTCGACGGCAATGTCCTTTTCTCTGCATGAGCTGGCTATGAATCCCGACGTCCAGGAGCAGTTGTACCGTGAGATACAGGAATGTGACGCGAGGAATAACGGAAAAATTGACTTTGACTCTATACATAAATTGAAATATTTGGACATGGTTGTATCAGGTAACTAAAGTTATAAATTCATTATTTATTTAAAAATTAAGACACTGAGAATGTATTTAGCGACGCGGTAAGATTTTTAAATTTATGCAAACATTTGCCGTCCGCTGTTGTTTCTATTAAAGGCATGTGACCATGTTTCTATTAGAGGCAGTTCGAAAGGAGGAGTTCTATATTGTTATTTTTTTTAGAGGTACTCAGACTGTGGCCACCCTTTGTCCTCATAGACAGACTCTGTGTCAAGGATTACAACTTGGGGAAATCAAACGAGGGATCAACGAAAGACTATATTGTAAGAAGTTTTACTTTATTGAAGAAATATATAAATTACTTATCTTTTTAAATTCTAATGTTTTTTTCGGAATGTATATTTGGTATACAGCGCCATCTAACAAAATTATAAGATATCAGGAGCTCATAATTCTTTACTAGATAATCTCAAGGATAGGATAATTGGATAGTCCTTTGTACCAATACTGGCTCGGCCCATGTTGTATGATAAATTAAATAATGAATGATGTATAGCAAGATCTATTAAATTAGTTTTAAGTATTTTGTTCTAACAAATATGGATTTTTATCTGAAGTTACTAAATTAAATTAATAATTTACATCACTCCAGCAACAGTCAATGAGTTCAAATTTGTTAATATTGTATTAGATATATAACTTGATTTTCGCAAAAACATTTCTTAATTAGCTTACGTAATACTCATATCATTAATTAAATAGTTATTCTATACTATTTTCGTTAGGTCCGGAAGGGGGAAACGATCATGATTCCCGCATGGTCGATCCACCGCGACCCCAAATACTATTCTGATCCTGAGAAGTTCGATCCGGAGCGTTTCTCTGAAAAACGGAAACATTTAATAAAACCCTTCACGTATTTCCCCTTTGGCCTCGGACCGCGGAACTGTATAGGTGAATATTCTTATTTTACGTCATCATCATCATCACCATCTCAGTTTACGGTTGTCCACTGCTGGACATAGGCCTCCCTCATTAATCGCCATATGCAATAACTTTATTCACTTACCTTATCTGTCTGCCTCAACGAAATAAAGTCAAAAGCTTCTTAAGGTTTTCAGCAATAAGTACAGCGGGTACATACTGGGCGTTCTGATGAGCCACTACTACATACGCGCGACTGACGCGCGCGGTTGTATGTGTGTGGTCACATGGTACCGCATGGTTCTTAGAACGCGCGTCACTAAGACGCGCGCTTCAAAACCTCTCTTGTGTACCCGCTAATAAAGTGATTCATGAGGATGGTTATGGGTAAAAGTACGACGGCGCGACTGGCCGCAGTAGAGTGAATTGACGGTTAAAATGTTTCGGATTTTTTCAGGGTCTAGATTTGCGCTATGCGAGATTAAGGTACTGCTGTACCAGCTGCTGTTGCATGTCCAGCTGTCTCCAAGCGAGAAGACCTGCATTCCAGTAGAGCTAGCCAAGGGTACATTCAGTGTTCGAATCAAGGGCGGACATTGGGTGGGATTCAAACTTCGATGTTAAACTGTAAATTTACTTTTTGTAAGCCCTAACATGATTGGCAATTGATGTGTTCATTTTAATCGATTGGTATTTGAAATTATTTTTTCAGAGTTGTGGTTATACTGTACTTTTCTTTATCAACTGTACAATATTCTTAATATTATGCCTAATTTGTCTAGAGACCTAATTTGTGTAGAGACTACGACTAAGGAATAAAACAATAACCATAAGAATTAGTTATTTTTATCAAACGACATAGGAGATACAGGAGGAAGAATAGGGAATTCTACCTCCTGTATATCCTTCGCCAAGGTAAAAGCAGTATTTGTACTAAGTCAGTTGAGTTGACGTTACTGTTTTGATAGACCTGTGAAGCGTTAATTGTTTTGCAAAAAACAATACCATTTTTCACGCCTTTTATCCAGACTGCAAACGACGCGAACATAACTGAAACAAACTTTTTAGGCGTACCATCTTAAAAATAAAAAAATATCACTCCGATATATAGTCATGGTCGAAAATCGAACCCTTAGGCAACTAGGTAATCTAATTATTGGACCATTGGGTTAGTCAATAAAAATAATAGGTACGAGTACTTTGTTGTCAACGCTAAACTGTTTTTATTTATGTAAAAATAGAATTTGACTTATCTCTGTAGAATTTAAAAAAAAGATAAGATTTAAATATCCAAACAAATACACTCGTACATATACCCTTCACACTGGCGCACACTCTCAAATGTGCAGTTACACGCGTACACAAATCTCGTGGTCATACCATCAGCTCCTTTGACTCGGTGGCAACGGTGACATATCCGCAGCGTGCGCGAAAACGAGTTTTGCATGTTGTTGTTTATTATTTGCATAATTACAAGTGGTAGACATTCAAACACATAAAATGTAACGTGGAATCACATTTATGTTGTTGCCAAACATTATTTTCACTCAACAATTTTAGATGATATTTGTCACTTTTTAGTTTATAACTCTAGGCGTAGTCTATAGTATCCGATCTTTTTCGTATTAAGATTTTCAATATATCGTAACAGTCGTCTGAAGTGCAGCAATGATTACACAATTAGATAAGAGAACAGGAATCCAGGAACGAAGTAATGTTAGACTAAAACTCCCTTCAGAATATGTAGTATTTGGACATGGTTGTATCGGATGGATATTTTGAGCAAAGACAAATCTTGGTTGAAAACATCAAAATGTTAAGAGAAAAAAAAACTATGAATTACTAGAGCTAAGAAATAAGGTTTACTGAGTTGTCAATTTCATCTAAGTTTATTTGCTTGTGATAGATTAAGGCCGAAAAACTATTTTTACTTAATAAGAGGACAGTCAACAGTATTGTTTATTTAAAATTGCTTATTTAATGTGAACAACTTTCAGAGGTGGTTAGGCTATGGCCTCCAGTTATCTCCTTTGACATTGCTGTCAAAGTTTGCTGCCAGTTTTGACATAACTGGAAATTTATGCGAATAAAGGACTACAATTTAGGAGAGCCTAATAAATAATCTCCTCAACACTACAGCGGAAGTTATATCATAAATTCTATGCTATAAAAATATGCATTTAAACACGACATTGGAAGTTAAAAATAATAATTTGTTCTATGATTTATTTGTATTTTTTAGATCCGCAAGGGCGAATCCGTAATTACTCCTGTATGGGTGATTCACTGGTCGGTTGGTTGATCGTTGTAACTGTTTTCGATTGAAATTAAATACATTTGTTGAATAATTCATCTGTACAAACAAAACAGAATTTTGAATTTAAAAATCCTTAAGTAACAGTTCTGAAAGTAAGGGATTTATTTAATTTCTGAGTCACGCAAGACTTTTATGTACAATGCTGATTAGAGCCGAAAGCACACGATTACGGAGTACATAAAGAATCAAATTGAACATTACTTTGGAAAGGAATCACTTCTTTTCATTTAAAAAGATTTGGGTCTAAAAGAGGAGAGGAAAAATCAATTCAATTTTCTTTGTGTGTCACAATGTTCAAATGAAAAGAAAATGATTAGTATTTTGTTGGAATTACTTCTAATTACGATTAATGTTATTGAAGATAAATTCAATAAAACAGTAATCAGTTATTAAACAACATATTTAGATGAAATGAAAAGGACTTTTTTTAAATTAAAAAAAGAAATGTATAAAGTTGGCCTGCTGTTAAACAACTTAACAAAGACTGAGGTTGGCCGGGGCGCTCAGTAAAGGGTAGACTTTTAATGACCGTGTTAATAACCACTCCACAGAGCCGAGTGCATCGTTAGTGCGAATCTGTAAATGAGTAAATGAAAACATCATCAACAGTCGGTGGCTTATGACGAGTTTTGTCCACGATTCGTCTCGTTACTTTATAAATGGTGAACCCTGTTTTAACTTTTTGCATTAAAAGGTTCTGACATGATTCTATATTTGACTGTCGACTGATATAACAATTTTAGATTAAAAACTTTAAAACTCTCTAAAAGAGAAAACAAAAAAAAATTGAGTGTCTCCAAAGTAAAAAAAGAATGCCAACATAGAACATTTCAAAATTTTAACTCTACGGTAATTTTTATCAGAGGTTCCACTATTAAATTTAACATTAAATGTGATGTTTTTGTATTCTTATCGCGATGTGATGGTTCTTGTTTTGCTTCATCAAATGTTAAATCTTTATTTTTATTTAGTGTTGTTTTATTTAACGATTACAATACGATTGGTAAAGTCCGTCATTAAGTTATCCGCGATCGTCTCGTGGAGGATGTATCCGTGCGGGGCAAAGCGTGCACAAATGCACCGCTTTCTGCCCCGTTGGTGCCGCCAACGGGCCGTAACCGAACCCGCGTCCAAAATATATACGTAATCGTACAAATTGTTGCCTTGACTACACCCACCAAAGTAATTATTCTTCGGACTGTTTCCTGTTCCATTCGATACGAGATTCGCTGAATGGAACAATTAGAGAAGGAATTCGTGCCAAGTTAAGGTTCGCCTATGTTTTATTTATTACAATTTAAATAAAGGCATAAGTAAAGATTGCTGTTCCATCTGTTTGATCCAAGCGTAAAAGATAATTTCATCAAATATATAATAGTAATTGCAATTCTAAGATCTTAATCTGTAAAACGGTTCAATGCTCAACGGAAAGTTATTGACTAGTGTCATTTAAATTTAATATTATTTGAATAAAATCAAAGCGTAATTTCCCTGCCAGAACTATATACTAGGTTTGAAGAAAATTAGTAATTATTTTGAATGGATGAAGATGAAAAAAAAAAAAAAAATGAAGACTACTTGGGAATTTATGTATACGTTTCATTAATCTTAAAGTTAATTTTAACAAATACCTGACTCGACAAAAACGACGATTTAATTATAATGTTTATTTAATCAAAAACAGTAGTAGGTAATAATGTTACAATAACTTACAAGTGTTTGGTACTATACAGTCGTCCATTTAGTATACATATTCATGGAGAGAAGTTAACAACTGCTTCCTAAATAGGCTATAGAGTAGCCTGTGGTAAGGAGTTAAAGTTTTTCCATAACCAGTTTCAATGTGTATTGAGTATTAAGTGATAGGTAAAAGATAAAAGTGTATGGATCGGCCACATATCTAAGAGTTTTAAAAATATGTATCAGTTTCCTGATTCTTCCCGTAAGAGTGTGTATGTGTGATTTATATTTAAAATTTTTGTCTAAAACAATTCCTAAATATTTTACACTGTCCATCGAAATAAGGAGGGGACAACTGTTACAATTTCGAGACGGAGTATTTATTACATGCTGTATGGGCCTTTAGATAGATAAGGGATTCAGGTTGGGAGGTTTGACTAATAGAAAAGCTTATAAAGTTGGTTTTAGTGGTAAGAGTCAATTTATGTGACAAAAGCCAATTTAGAGCAGAATTTAAAACAATCTGAATTGACTTTTATTAAAAAGTTGTATTATATAGCCACATATGTACATAGGTATTTCTCACAGTTTTACCGCAGAAAATTAACTTCTAAACAAACCTGTTACGTAATGTTGGTTTTGCTATAGTAAATGCAATTTCCTACAGTCATTGTTTTTTTTTTTAAATTAGAGATATGTATTATAAGTAAATATAAAAGTTATATGATGTGATGTTCTGTTAATTGCGCGCTAAAGATACGCGACTGAATCTTCAATGTCGTTCTTCTGCCTCCCGCCTAAGTAGAGTTATAGAGGCTGAGTACGCTATATTATATTGAAACTGTAGGTTGAAAGTTTTTGAAGTTTTCATTGCATGAAAGAAAGTGGCAAACGAGCGAGCGGTACACCGGATATCATGTGACCGCTGACCGTTGCTTACCTCCAATGGAATAGAGGATCCTTTACTATCCATCTTCTCTCCTGTCAATTCCTTCTTCATCCTTTCCTTATGCCTTTGGCACTTCACTTATCACTCGAAATACAAAACACTTCTACTTCACGCCTATATTTTGTGAGTTTGTGGAATTTTACTGGTCGAGCCGGCCCTGCAGTGCATTAGATGTTGTTGCGTTGTCGAACTTATTACAAAAACATATTTTGTAGTTGATACTTCACGTAATCCTCATCGCTCTGAAGAAATATGCCTTGCTATTCAAGATATTTCTTACTGTATGTCTAGCACATTGAACTCTGTAACTGCTAATGGCGCTATGATTGCAGATAAGTCTATGTTGCATTTTGAGAGTTGTATGTCTTTTATCAGTATACAAGATCGCATCTCAAAGTCGCATGAGACATTTCAAACTTGGAGAATAACAAATGAGGCAGTTAGTATCGCAGCTTTGCTTGTAACCCGACCGTATAATGTGTCATCCGCAATGACGCGCGTCAGTCTGTGAGCGACGCGTCACCATGATTGATGCTCATTCACTGTGAGATATTCCACTACCCTGCGAATTACACCGTTGGCGTCTGTGCGGTGACCCAGTTAGAAACTTATGAAATAAAACATAACTCATACTAGCACGTAGATCTTTGCATAATTTTTGGATATCAAGTGTGCGAATGTTAAATGAATCTATATCATCGTTAAGATAACGACCAGACTTAATATCGGCTCTACTTTTCCGTGGCACTGCGAAAAGAGAACAGAAGATTCCTTCTCCCCTGGGTAGCGTTCAGTGCCGACAGTTCCGGTGTATATTTTTTAGAGATCCCGGGGAGATCATTGAGGGGTTTCAATGGGCAAAACCCCACACAATCACCCCTCGAGGACAAGATCTATTTAGAAGATTTGATTGATACATATAAAAAGGTGACGACTAGACTTGTAACATACAATCACACCGAAAATTTTTGAAAAAAAAAAAAAAAACACGCGTTTTCGTCTCGGCTGGAAGTCACAGCAAAAAACTGTGATTACATCTTTATCAGGTAATCCTAATATCTTCTAAAAGAGGTAGACACTTGAACTCAAGACACATCCGCCCTTAATAAGGAACGTGTCCTATTGAGCACATTCCTGGGGTAAATTCAGTCATAGAAATCAAATCTTATTTAGAAAAAAAATACAGTTTATATAAAAGCGTGCTGCTCACTGTCTGAACTTTAATTTTAAAACGAATTAATTTCATGTTGCTTTGTTTCTATTTAATTTCATTTGTTTTTTGCGAAACTTCACCTGACGTTACCGATTTTACATTTAATACAAAAAAAAAAAAGTTTTTAAGCGCTAAGCGAAATTCAATTAGGGTTTCATTCCTTAAATGGATCCGTCGAGATTCGGTTTGTAAAAATAATTTTCTATTTGTATTTTAATTGGATACAAACCTGGGAATCTTTGAGAACGTTTTAAAATTCGACTACCTTTATTTAAAAATGTGTTTAGCTTTATATTTGAAATTAACTATGTTTCCACGTGGTTCTTTTATAGTTGAAAATTTTATAGTTGAAAGCCTAGCTAGGTCCTAAAATGTAATTACTTAATTTTTTAAGGAAAAAATGTTAACAAAGAAGTAAGGAAAAATTGTTAACAAAAAAAAAATGGTTTTGTACAATCAGTGTAAAACGCACAATCATTGGACGATAGTTGAAATATTATTACCTAGGTGATTGTTGACTTTGGGGTTGATTTGGTTTGTCTTGGACGACTGTTTATTGGGTAAACCCATACATCATTAATTAATATCATCATCTTTGTTCTAATACTTTTGACCTCCGTTAAGCTACGAGGATAGAAAACACAATCTAAACTTTATGCTGCTACTCCCTCATAAATGGCGTCCTGAGCTGCAAAGTGTTATGCCTTACGAGTAAATCCAAACATACCTTATTCATTATAAGCAAGGCAGCGCAGCGCAGCGCTGCTGGAGGATTAAAGTGCGGGATGAACGTGAAAAATTTGGCGAAGCGGAGCGGAGATTACTGGTGGGATTACATCCCTGTCATCTATCAACTTCATCGGTGCGCGCCGCGTGCTGAGGGATGGCGCCTGGCGCAAGGCGGGGACGTATGCGAGGTGCCAAAGTACAAATTATGGTTCTTTGAAACTGAAATTTCGAGTATCTGAATATGCCTCTTCTGAAATATTGGAAAATCAAGATTTGTTTTTAGTCCTCAATATTCAATTATTATCCTATGTTAAACCAACAATCTCTTTACGTAAGTTTATAGAGACTGTTCGTATTTTTTTTTGCAGTAACCAAGTCCATTATTTAGGAAGATCTTGATATCAGATCTTGTATGGTAAAATGAGGTCTAGCATGCAAATAAGTGACGTCTGCAGCAAGGTGCACTGTCGACCTATCCGATTCTACATCTTCCATACCATGGAATTCATTCTTTAATTTCATTATTTATGGGATTCATTATTTGATTTTATAGTCATTAAAAAGTTGTAAAAGTTTTCTTTTAATTTGACTATTGATTCAACTGAGCCCTATTACATATATGTTCTCTGTTGGCCAAAGTATTTTATTTTGTTAACGTTGATTTCTCTATTATTTTTATTATATTATTGTAAAACATTATTTTATAAATATTTCTGTTAAATATGTAAACTGCTGTGACGTGAAGCAATATTCGATAATAACAATTAAGGATTACGTTAATTATTTTAGTACATATGTATAGAAGAAGCAAGTATTGTATTTTCGAACAGTTAATATCATAGACCCCTAGAGACACACATATTAATAGTTCGAAACTGTGACGGCTGTAACTTAGACCGCGCACAATTTTTTTTAAGGCGTTGATCGATGAACAGACGCGTCCTAAAGATGGGGACTCAAGAACGAAATTCGTGTAACATAAAAAATGTAAACCGTCTTATGCAGACAAGGCGTACGATGTTCTTGTATACATTTTGAAATGTAAGATCTTCACGTTAGTTTTATTAGTAGCAGATCTAATTTTAACAACTGTTGCGAATGGACTTGATATCTTGGTAGCATTTTTGATTGTCCGACATTCAGATACTCTTCTTAGTCACTTTCGGCGCACAATGGAACAAATCTCTCAAATATTGCCAAATTGCAGCATTTCATAGCAATTAAAAACCGATAAGACACTATTTTCACATCATATTATTGAACATGAAATACATTAAAATATTCAAGGAAAACTGTTTTCACAACAATGTTAAGAAATCTAACGCAGAAACATGTGGTATCAAAATATAAATTACAATAAAAATACACCCTGCTCATTGTTGCATATCAAACGTGCAACAATGATCTGAGTGTACGTTATAAAAAGGAAAGTTGTTGAAAAGGGATGCTTGTTATTTGAAAAAGGATTTCTCACAATAAACAATCCTCTTTCCTTTAACAAGGGGATTACAGTTTGGGTAAACCTATTTTCATGTAAGCCTCTTACCGTACCTAATCTTAAGAAGGAACTAAATACGACATTGCCAATGTTTCTTAAAGGAAACTTTTAACACTACCTTATACATGTTCTTGCTTAATATTGATACATTTTTAGATTTTGGTTAATAATCTGCTAATTTTTCAGCATCTTGAGTATAAAACTAACTTCACAATGTAACAAAAATTTGGTATTTACATATTTGGAAACGAATAAGGTCGATGGACGCTAAATAATATAGAAACTGAAAAAAAAAAACATTTTTAATATGTACTATTAAATGTTTTCTATGTTACTTTCTTCAATTTGGTATCTACTGTTATTGATATTCGAACAATGACAAGTATGTAAAAGAAAAGAACTACTTGAGGAAGATTTATTAATATAAAGAAAATCCACAGAAGAACGCGCTCTCGAGCAAGTCTCTATCAAGAAATTGAATTGACAGGATATTTTAAAAGTCTTTGTGCATTTGAAATCTCTTTCGGACGATAAATCTAACAGATGAAGCTACGAGTGAGATTTAAAAACGTCTGAGCTAAGCTTTTACCCTTTTATAATGGTACTAGGTTGCGAAAGGACAAAGGAAATTCATTTGCTTTTCTGCATTATATTTATCCTTGCTCTTCTAGTAAAAGATAAAAAGTGACCAGTGAAAGGAATTTTACGTTGACACCAAATAGGAGGTTGCTTGGATAAGAAGCTACAAAATAGATTTTCTAGTCTAAATTCCTAAAGTTTCTTTTTTCTAACGCTTCAATGTTACTCTACATTTTAGTGATTTTGTCTAGTGTCACCCTGGAATCAAAACATATATTTTCAGTAATTGATTAGGCTTACTTTATATCAAGTTTAATAATGAACTTCTTCATTCATAAACTTGAAATAATAATGGTTTTGGTATAAAGTAAGGCTTCGTTACTTTACTTCACGAAGCGTAAAAAGTAACAAAAATATTAGAGATTTTTGAGTTATATTTAAAAAAAATAACATATTTATAAGAAAATACCTTATCTATTTTACTATTCTTTTTAATATTGTTGTTCCGTACAACTATTGTTTTCAATTTATACTTATTTTCCTGTACAGAGTGCAGGTTATATATTACATATATATTAAGCATTTGAAGTGGAAGCAGTGGACTGTGGACATAAGTGTCTCCGGTGCTTCGCTCTTGCATTCACTCGCCTCTAAGGCATTATGCTCTTCGTTCCTTACTGAGAAACTATACCTTCCTCATAATTCCCCTGGTAAAATTAATTTTATAAGTCCCATGTAATAATAAATATAAATTATAACGCACACACACGTATATATATATATATATATATATACGTGTATGTGTGAGTGTGTGTTATAATTGTGTGTCGTAAAAACGGGTTTGGGAGCCCGCGGCATTAGATCCCTGTTACTACGTGTCACATCTAACTAATGTATGAATAATAATGACTTAACCTCGATGCTCCGTTCAGCGTTTGCAGGTTCCTAATCATTCTGTCACGTGTCAGTCGAGTCAACAAGTCAAGGTCGAGTCCGCTGCGCGCGATTGGTGCTGGCCCTGATGCCATCCGTATTACACTCGCTCACGGGTAGCGCGTTAAGTTCGTACAATTATTTTGTAACGTCGTTGACGTCCAAAAGCGATCGATAATTAAAGGGACCTCGTACGCTAATTTCGTGTTATCCGAATGGTCCCGCGACTGACAGGCGATGACGCGCGACTCGACGACGACTCCGCTCGATTCTTCTTAATGGGTCTTTCCCCGCACAAGCCTTCGAACCGGCGAGTGTTTTTCTAAATTACCCTATTGGGCAAGGAGAATATCCAAAGGTTCGATTTACATACTTATTTACTGTACAAAATATCCATAACCGCAAAATATGAAATCATTACAAGAAAATAATTACGACAAAGAATAAAGCATGCATCAAGTATGCGAAGTGAATACTATGATAAAACAGATGGAAGTTTTTTCATGGGTGCTTCACGAGTACTTTTACGACATGTGCAAAATCTTCGTTAACAAACAGGTTTGCCCTCGCCTCAGATAACATAAATGATCGTATCGCTTTTTAGTCTATAAATTTCTGGAGAGCAGTTAGTGTACAGTAATGTCTAACGTACAACTTGTAAAAAGAAAAAAAAGAGTAAAAGGACAAGATAAGTAATAATAATCAAGGCAAAATTCAAGGTTGCTGTATCATCATTAGCAGCAGAGATAAAAGAAAAAAAAAGTACAACTTGTCCGTGGACACATGTTTTATGTTTGGAACATGATCTTGTCACGTAAAAAGAAATATTTATTAGCAAAAAGTTTCAGTAGGCACAAACTTTCAGCTATTACAAGTTGTATAAATGTTACGAATTTATCTGATTTACTTTTTACTTACTATACTTTCGATATCTGAGACAAAACTTATGTAAATATTTTTCATTCAGCAGACACTGAGTTTGACTACATACATTCTGTGTACTAAATATCGGGAATTTGTCAATAAAACAAAAAATACAAATTATTCATCTAAATTTATTTTAT
>DWLR01001330.1:0-18746 GCA_018246295.1 Papilio alexanor hazarajatica
CGTGGCGGCCTGCACGCGCCCGCCGCCGGCCTGGCGCGCGGACACGCCCAGCTGCTCTGCCTCGCGCGCGCGTTGCTGCAGCGCTCCAAGGTGATGTCTCTCATACGTCACTTCTATTTCTTATCCAATATCATTTTTATTGAATTAGGATTAGTATCCTACAATAAATCATATGAAGTGGTCCAACTGAGTTCTTGTTTGCATTAGCCTCTGCTGTTCACTCGTATCTTCTATTTTTGTTTTGGTACAGATTTTTTAGCCTGAGGCTTAAGGTTTCACATAAATTATGTATTCCAGGTATTGCTGGTAGACGAGGCGACGGCCAACCTCGACCAGGAGGCGGAGCGCTTGATACTGGAGACGATCCGGTGCTCGTTCGCCGGCAGCACGGTGCTGTGGGTGGCGCACCGCGCGGCCGGCGTGCTGCGCTGCGAGCGCGCGCTCGTCATGGCGGGCGGCCGCGCGCTCGAGCTGCGCGACCCCGCCGCCGCGCTCGCCGACCCCGACTCGCAGCTCCACAAGCTGCTCCACCCGGACCACGACTGAGCCATGCGCTAAACGAAGTCTTCCAGTTAATCATAAAGTGTCGGCAGATCAAATTCGCCTCGCTGGACTAAGCTCTCCGCCATGGATCGCCACAAACTATTCCCTGTCGTCCTGTTCCAATTAAATCTACGAACTTGGTAAGATAACAAATTTGGAATTGATTAATTGAAGAATTCCGTTTCCGTTTTCATATTTTAAAAACGCCTTTAACGTAATTAATCTCAAGGTACACACGACACAACCACACGACAAATCACGAGAAATAAAGAGGAAGAACACTTCCAAAGTTCTCTCTCCCCCTCTATCTCTCGATGATACGATGTAACTAAAGTTTCTTTGCCGATTAAAAAGATCTTGTAATCATATATACACAAAACTGACTGTCCTTGTTGGATAATTAATAACCAATGTTACAATCGTGTTTTACATTTTTTAGATATTTGAATAGTTTTCGTAAAGCATTGACTTAAACGTATCACAAATAGGTACCTCGCCTTTGACCCCCATTGTCCAACATTTGGGACACATTATTAATAAACATCGGAAACTTGTATGCAGAGAGAAGCTTTGCTACATAAAGAACCGACAGTGACAAACGATCAAGAACTTCTGTGTTCTAGATGGGACTGACAACTGTGTGCAATGAATACCACAAAATGAACATTAAAACATTTTTATTTCATTTGAATATATTTGTAATTGATTTAGTTGTTCTGATCTCATACGTCGGTAGATAATAATTTTACCATCCGAAGTAAATTAATAAATCAGCATAACTTAAGTAAATAGTATGTGGCCAAATTCCAGTATATTGTACCAATGAATTTATTAAAAGTTTAAATTTAAGCAGAGATAGCAAGCTGACAGCCTTTATTAGTTTTCAAGCCACAACTTTATTAGTTTTCAAGCGTGCCGGTGTGAACCTATCATATTATACTATTAATCTTATGGCACAAAGATGAGCAAATAATATTTCTTAGCGTATTGAATCACCGCTGAACTGTTATGCTAGTGGAGTATTTTATCTTCAAACATCTAAGACTAATGTTGATTGGAAATAAGTCAGAGTAAAAACTTATTCTTGGGGTTACTTTTGAATGGTTTTTCTTTTTTTTTAATAGAGCCAAAATGAAAGGTAAGTTACTTTACTTTATCAAAAGTTGTACATGCATTTGTTGTTCACTTCAATTCAATTAATTATTCAAAAAAAAACAACACAATTGTATTGTTTGTTTTATTAGTGTTATCTAGTCTATAGTGACAATTTTATTGATTAAAAAATTGCTACTCGTGTACTATCACATTAGACCTGTATCTGATTACGTCACAGTGGCGTTCTACAGTCTACAATAAAGCTGACGAACATAATATAGCCATGAGTACGCAGTTGCGTCGCAATTCACGCGTGTCATGTTATTGTGTACGCGTAGTACTAATAATATTTATGATTTATTATGAAACAATCCATACTTTCCTTGGCTAGAAGAAGCGCAGTGTGAATACAATTACTAGTCTTAGCTATGCGTTACTTATTTAATTCAGTTCTTTTAAAAAATTGTATAAAACAAAGGAATTGGGTTACTTTAATTAAACTAACTTTCTATTTGTTTTTTTTAGAAATGTCTTCAGTACGGTTCATAGATTCAACGTCACATTATTAAAGTTAATATTAATATTAAAGTTATATTAAATATTCCAAAGAGTATGTAAATATTCTTAATTTACAGGAAAATCTACACATATAATAAATGAAAATATATAAGGCTGTGTACTGCACTTTGTTGTAAGAGAAAATATAATTAAGAAATCAATCTAAAACATAAGATGTTATAAGATCAGAGAAAAAGACAAAATACCTGACGACACTAAAAACACATTGGTCGCTTTTTTAAAATAACCTTACACATTTGTTTAAATTATTGATGAGTGAATATTTCTTTCGATGCAGATGTGTGATTAATTATTATGCAATTTTTAAAGTTGACGTAGTCACTGTTGTGCTTAAGTTTGTCAATGAACACTTTATTTATAAGTAAATCATAAAATTAGCATCTTACCTTTAATTCGAACTGCCGAAAAATTCATATAAAACATGTTATCTATCTCCGAAAAACTGCGATCACAATATGTTTTCATGTGAATGTTTCCGCAGTGCGAACACACGGATAGATTATTAAATTGTTTCAATTCATTTATCGCTTCTATTTGAGAATGCATGCAATATGTATAATGACATCGTGCCGGTAAATTTGAATGAATTTTAAGTAGCAAATATTCTCCTTATTTGCAATATTTGTACAGCTATATGCATTTCATCTACAATTTAGTACATGATTTGTGTAGGCTTAATGTCTATGTTAGTTTTTTTATGCTTTTATCAATTAAAATCTATTTGTTCCGCATCATTTTGCGCGTTGTATTACATGTAACGTATTTCGTTCTATAGAAATGTCAATCGCACGACGGTACTGAATAGAGTATAGTGAGATTTTGTAGTATGATATTAATGACCTCTGCACCTGTTGTTAATTTTATAAAGTTTTAATACTTATGATTAGGATTTAGCAAATCTTGTAAAATTTAAGTCTTGTGATGATATATTAGCGGAGTTTATTGTATGTCGATTCTAAGAATAAATATGACGACGGTATTAATGTATTTTGTTTTTAAACCCTTATAAATTACGTTCTTCTGGTTTCTTATACGGGTACTCGATGTAGTCGAAGATGTCTTCCTCCGATGTTATCGGCACTGGTTCGCCGGGGACGCCTGTTGACATATAACTTTAGAGAAAGATGAAACTGTTACCACCAAATATACCAACCGTTATAACCAATGTTATAACCAAATTACACGAGAACCTTGTGGTAAGTAATGTGGTAACATAAAATATATGCCATGCAAAAATTGCAGAAAAGCTTACTTTGAAGTGAGATTAAAATTCCTTTTTAACCTAAACTTATAAAAGTAAAAGAGTTAAAAATATTAACAATTCATTCAAATATATATCCGTTCCGGTAGACGCAGAAATATTCGTTGGGAATATGTTTATTCAAGGGTTAAACAATTATAATTTTTTGAGTTATAGGTGACTTGAAATAATGGATCTGATATTTATTGACTACGCGGTACTTTACCGCTTAATTATCCCCTTTCGCATACCAGCAATATATAGGAGTACTAATTTTTATCTGAAATATGGTATTTCCGTTCAATGAAAGTTTTTCAAATATGAGTCTCTGGAAAAGTCCATTTCTTGGAATACACACTTTCTGTACAATATAAAAACAAAATGACATGTTACCAGTTGAACCCATAGGCCTCAAATAATATTCGTTCAGGGTAAAACCCTTTTCCAGAGCGTGTGTTCGCATTGTCTTGTTGAAAACATCGCTGCCCGTGAAATACAGAACAGCGCAGTGGAACTGATCGTGCGGAATCAGTCGGATGTCCAAACGTCGGGCCGGCAGATCTTCCGAGAGGCGGCAGACCCCCTTGTTAGAAAAATATAAAGATCGTTGTAATACAACTAGCACTATATAGTTTCAAGTGAATACGCTCAAATCAACCGAAATAAAATTCAAAGAAAAACGACGGCTGATTGTTTTGGGGCGTCTTCTAGAAGGAATAAAAATTCTGCTGCCCATCATCCAATAGAGTCCAATATTGCTCGTTTTTCACTGCATCTCAAAGAGTCTCAATATAAAAAAAAAATACAAAATTTTGCTCACCCTAGCCAACCCTTAGCCCACAGAAGGTTAATTTACCCCTTATGTTAAAAGGCAATCCAATACTCACTTAAAAGAAGGCAAGTGTATCTATTCTACAAAATAGCAGAATTTTGTTTACCATGAATTTTGTATCTCCCATGGAAATAATGTCGATAACAAGACCTTTAAGTTGATCAACTAATTTTTTTAACATTGTCTCGCCGTGTTTCTTTTTTGCTCCGCCAAGCTCCAAAGATGGATGAGTCGCTAGAACATCAATATCACCGCTTTCCGGTTTTCCACGTCTGAAACGATTAATAACAAAAATAATATTATTCTTCTACAGTCATAGCTCAGTAATGAATGGCGCTATCGACATATCAAAGTTCAGTGACAAGCCGTGTTCATTCAATGATAGCGGTAATTTATACGTTTTGTAGATTTATGAAAAACATCACTAAAATATTTCCGCGGCTGAGACTCGAAATGATCAAAATAGACTATATTCTTCTTAAAAATATACTGATTATTGATTAAAATAATAACTAAGCCCTCTTTGTGTAATTATCTTAGCCCGATTTAGGATTTTAGGATAATAAACTATCTTCCCTCAATATTTACACAAATGAAGTAATTTTACACTGTGCTTATTTTAAGTGACGATGTGATTCAAGGCAAATGAGGGCAAAACCGAAAAAGTTTTGCCCAGCATCTACCCTATATCGAAATAAACGCGAAATTTAGAGATAACAGCATATTGTTTTCTTTATAGCTACTATACACATATTTCAAAACGATTTTACCTGAAACTCCCGCATATCGTTATTGTAAAATCGGGATCTAAGTCATAGATATGTGCTTTCAACTTATTTTCTATGGCTTGTATTTCTGAGCGAGGAATTTTCTTTTCAAAGTCTTCAAAGTATCTGAAAGCAACAAAACAATGCTTTGATGAACACAAATAAAAATTGACCGTTACATCGATTACGAGTTATATAAATTAAGTAGCAAATATTTACAGATAGATCAAATAGGTATTTCACGTCTGATTATCCTAATAAATTTAGGTATAGCATAGGTCAATATATAATTACATTTTATACCGTTTTAGATCCCTAATAAGCAGGAGATTTTTAATCAACCAACATTTTACCAGACGCCTTGTTACTTATCGGTAAAATTAAATACTTACTTTAACCCTAGCAGTTGATGATGATTTAACAAATGTTTATTTTTCTTAAGATCTTCAATTGTCTTAATACCTTCTTTCACCAAATCTGCTGCTTTAACTGGACCCACACCAGATACTCGTGTAAGCATACTAATTGCTTGAGCCTTTTCATCATTGTGTATGTTTTCAATTTTTTTTAATTTTCCTGTCTGAATAAACTCGTCGATTTTCTTAGAAATTTTTTCTCCTATGCCATCTAACTTTTTTGCTTCTTCACCAGACTGAATCCTTTTAGGCATCGCAGCCAAAACCCCAGCAGCTTTCTTGTACGCATTATACTTGTGTATGTTGCGGTTAACATTTTTCTCGTACTCCGCCAATTCCATTAAAAATTCACAAAACTCTGCATTTGGATTTGTAGATTCACATGGATTTTTACGTTTACTCATTTTGCACTCCGGTAAAGAAGGACGCAAGCCTAAAATTAAACGATAAAGTGTATATGTACAACTGTGGGCACATAAACACGTAGCATTTTTTTTTAAGAAATATGAATTGAACATATTTTTTCATAAAATGAATGAAACGTTTTCTGAAAAACTATCATACATTTTAATGTTGGTAAGATTCTCACACTTGACATTTCAACAAAATTAGGTTTGCGAAATGTCAAAGAGAAGATTTTATAATAATAGAAAAGTCTATTTTGAGGTTGTTTTAATGTTATTGTCGCAAAATTTTATAGTTGTAATTTAGTGAATTGAACAGCATGTGCTACCAAATGAATATTTTTTGTAGTTTAAAGAAATTAAAAATAGAAAGAATACCTGTAATGCCACAGTAACAACTATTTTCGTGATGGATAACGTAACTGAAAAGCTTTTGGAATGTTTTGGTCACCGAAAATTTAAAAGTGAACTACAAGAACGAGCCGTTCGAGCGATTGCTAGAGGTAACAGCGCAATTTACTGTAATGCAAATTTTTGTTGCAATATACAAAATGTAAGGATCTAAATTAAATTGAACATTAATATATGTGAATTTGACAACCGATGTAACACATTTAATTTAGCTGTATAATAATAATGCTACCACAATTGAGATACTATATTGCTTTGATTTTGTAAACACTAATTTTAATACATAAAATAGTTTTTGCAAAAAGATTTTCTTGATAATTCTCTTCTGTTTATTAATTTACTATTTGATATATATTATTTATGGTAAACACATTTAGAGATAGGTTTTAATTACCCTAGAATAAAAATTCCTTAATTAATGAATACTGTTTTAGGTGTCCATGATGTTTATGTTTCAATGCCTACAGGCTCTGGGAAGTCCCTGTGCTTCCAATTGCCTGCAATGCTGCAGGATAATAAAGTGGCTATTGTATTCTCACCATTACTGGCACTCATCAAAGATCAGATTGATCACTTAACAAAATTTAAAATACAAGCCGAATCAATAAACTCAAAAATGAGCACAAAGGATAGAGAGAGAGTGATCAATGATCTCAGAAGCATGAGACCTAACACAAGATTTTTGTATGTAACCCCCGAACAAGCTGCTACAGGCACATTTAAAAGCCTAATGGAACATCTAGTCAAGTATAAAAAAGTTTCTTATGTAGTTGTTGATGAAGCACACTGTGTCAGTGAGTGGGGTCATGATTTTCGTCCTGATTATTTAAAATTGGGTGACTTACGAGAGATGTACAGGAGTGTACCGTGGGTAGCTCTTACTGCAACTGCTAGTGCAGAGGTTGCAAAAGACATCCTCTCCAACCTCAAGCTATTGCAACCCATCGCACAATACAAGACACCAAGTTTTCGGAAAAATTTGTACTATGATGTATTATATCAAAATTGCATCGAAGATGAAATTGGCGACCTATGTGAGTTTTTAAAAAAAAGTTTAAAAGAGGATGATAATGTTAAACCAGTAAGTATAAAGTATTTTTAATTCTACTTTTTACCTTTGTTTTATTATAATATTTTACTACTGTGTTTGTTTTTCAGAAAGATAAAAATGCAGTTATTGTCTACTGCAGAACTCGTGAACAAACTGAG
The DNA here is from genome assembly GCA_018246295.1 of Papilio alexanor hazarajatica. Classification (NCBI taxonomy): domain Eukaryota; kingdom Metazoa; phylum Arthropoda; class Insecta; order Lepidoptera; family Papilionidae; genus Papilio; species Papilio alexanor. The sequence continues at coordinate 7,497 of DWLR01001330.1, forward strand.
GAATTAGCACATATGTTGAACAAAAGGGGGCTTAAGTCACTAGCATATCATGGAGGTATTGCATATGTATTTGATATTGGCAATCTTATATTTTACTTAAATGAATTACTCAATACCAAATTGTAAAATCAGTTTTGGAAAGTTGGAAGAGCAAATTTTCAATGCCAAAAAATGTCTATTTGTAAACATGATGTTTACAAAGAACAATTTCTAAGTAGACCACAAATTCGACTGGATATTATAGTAGCCTTAACTTTTTAATGTTGCCTTGGACATTCCTCCTTTACTTTATTCCTTAACTTGGACTTTATTACTTAACTTTTCCATTAAACAGGTCTTCACAAGCAATCTGCTCTGATACCCATTGTCACTTAAGCAAATCATTGTCATAGTTGCATAGGTGGATTAACTACACTACACTCTTCATATTTCAGTTATAATGATGTTCCTTTTTTGATCATTTTGAATTCAAATTGTGCCAATGAAACTTTTTTAACCTTTAATCTATACAAAATTATCGATTTAATGATTTTAATTACTGCGAAATCATTTGGCAACCTTGAATTTTTCTTACTAAATGAACTGTAATTTGGACTTACTATGTCATAGGTCTAAAGGCTTCGGAGCGCGTATCGGTGCAAGAGCGGTGGTCGGGCGGCGAGTGCCCGTGCGTGTGCGCGACGCTATCGTTCGGCATGGGCGTGGACAAGGCAACGGTACGCGCCGTGGCTCACTGGGGCCTCGCCCAGAATGTCGCAGCGTACTACCAGGTACAAACTGTTCTTTTATTTAATTCATAACTGATGACTATATTGCTTTCTGCTGCTTCATAAAGTTTGAATTGCAATTTGTTTTTTTTTTATTTATTTTAAGAAACAAACAGTTATTATATAGTACACAATTATAAAAAAAAATGTTTTTATATTTGTACAGACAGTTTGTTTTAAAATTAAGCTGCTATAACTAATTTTTTGCTAACATTTATGTATGACTGTAATAAATAATCAGCCAACTGTAGATCAGTTCTTGCAATTTTAAGAGTTTAAATTAGGCAATGACAAAGCTCTAGTCGACGTTGTATAAATATTGTCTTTTGCACACATGATTACATATTGAAATTAAAAATAATGTAACTTATATATCACGGTTATAATTCCAGGAATCGGGTAGGGCTGGCAGAGATGGTAAACCGGCATTTTGTCGCATTTATTATTGCGGAAAAGAACGAAACGCAGTCGACTTTCTCCTCAAGGCCGAGATGGCGCGCGCTCGCACGCCTGAGCAGAAACAAAGGTGCAAAAATGCATACAAGAGCTTTGAAATTATGGTCAAATACTGTGAGGAAGTTAAGTGAGTACTAGTAGTAGTCCTATCTTGTTTATCATTTATGTGCACAAAATACAGCAGGAAACTATTTGTGATGACACTGTAATTAATGTGTTGCTTACAATAACCAAATAAATAGATATTAAACAACAGATTTGACAGTGTCCATCTAGGCCACAAGATATCCAGTAATATTTTTATCTACTGTCCTTTCAGTCTATGGAGCAGACCTTTGTTTTGCCTAGTTGTAAAGACTGAAATTAATTATTTATTTTTATGAAATGACGCACAAGAAAGCGGTTTGCTTGATAAATAAGTAGGCCATCAGATGAATGACAGAAATATAAATACTTATATTTTGTACTACTTCCCTACTCGAACCAGCCTCTGTTAGATATGAATGGAGTTGTATATACCACCACCTACACCAATAGCCCCATCGACCCTCGTATCTCAGCACCTGGATGAGTCATTCGGTCCGGCCTGATCTGACGGGTTTGATCTATCATGATGTTTTCTCATGCCTCGGCTTGCGTGTACTCGTATGTTAGGTGCCGCCACAAGAGGTTCGCGGACTACTTCGGCGAGGAGGCGCCGCGCTGCGGGGGCAGGTGCGACGTGTGCCGCGACGAGCGTGCCGTGCGGCGCGCGCTCGAGCAGCACCAGCGCCGCGCCATGAGCGCCAGCCTGCAGCGCGGCGGCTTCATCGCCCACGACGCGCAGGACTCGCAAGATCTATATGGACACGGACGGATGGGACTCAGGTTTATACATTTTTTGGTTACAAACTTATATTGCAGTATTCTCTGTATTTTAAAGTGTGTTCTGTGGAATATTAAGTAGAATAAATTTGTTTTTGAAGTTTAAAAAATTGTTATTAAATATTTCTAGTAAAGATTTCTAAGAACGATAAGTCTAAGTGCGACAACAACGTTACACGCGGTGTGGAGTAGCGCAAAATATTAAAAATATTGTTTAGGTGGTTCGTTATCTAATACTTTCAAAGACCGCTGCCCTAGTCGACGTTCTCAACAAAATTGTATAAATTGTATTTGATTATGGAATATGTTGAATACATACAAGAGATATAGAGTACCAAGGTATTATCATTATTTGATTTATACTAAGGCTGAAGCCTTCCTAAACTTCATATTTTTTGTTTTAACAATCTTGATCCCTTTCGAGGACTTGAGCTACCATCACAAATAGAATCTTATAAAACCAATGAAAAGTTCATGTTAATATTTCTGATGCAGGCTAAAGACTATTCTTCATTATTTAAAGAGATATGGAGTCGTATTATGGCGAAGCCAGCGACGGCTCTGACGGAGAGAGTCGACGCGTGGGCGAGGAGACCAAGTCGCTCATACTGAAGGAGTTCGCCGAGAGAAAAAAGCGTATCGCAGATGTTGACAGGAGAACGAGCGACGCGGTCACAGCAGTCAATTCTAAATGCAGGGCTGCTGAGAACACCGGTACAAAGGTGTGTAGCATTCACAAGAAGAAATAAAACAATAAGTAATAATCTAAAAATAATAATTTGAAGTTCATGTACACGTAAAACCTTTGAAATTGTTTATTATGCGTGTTCATGTTGTTCTGTGTTATATATGTATATATAATATATTTAAATTTTAAGCCTCAATATTTACACAAAAAAATGGTCAAACGCATTGGTATAAATAAAAATAGAGATTATAAAGAATTTTTGGTAAAGAATATGCATAAAGTCCGCCATTTGTAAATAAAACATATAATTTTAAATAAAAAAATTGGATATATGAGTATCATATTTGTAGGTGAATGGTCTAACGGTTGCGAGCCGAGACAGCTACCTCTCACTCATGATAGATGCCCTGAGCACCAACTTGGCCAACATGAAGGGTGTCGATGAGCCGGAGAAGCCTTTGAAACAGAAGGACGTCGAGCAGTGCGCCATCGACCTGGAGTACGAGGCGTTCTCCAACAGCACCGTAATCAGCCTCTACAGGAGAGCTATGATTAAACTGGTATGAAGATAGACTCAGTATGAACTTTACTACAGATGTTTGAACATGTATCATTTATATGCCATTGGCTTGATAATAAATGGTGTCACTTATTTTTATGCACGATTCAACAATTCAGCTACGGTTCCAAATACATCAAAATCAACTGTACTCTTGTTATTTTCCGTCCATATGTTCTTGATTTTTTGCGTATTTATAAGGACATATCATAATACACCTTTTAAGTTCGAAGAATAAGTAAATGGACAGTGAATTAAGAAATGGCTTTCAAAATTGACAATAATATACTCGTATATATTTGATTGTTGATTTTGATCTGAGAGTTAACTTCAGACTCGCTTTGCGGGCTGCTATATTTTCTCCATTCTTCTGTATGACGTCGAAGTCTAAACTTCAACACGCGCAGAGATTAAATGGTTCAAAATACGGGTTAACAGGAGAATTTGAATTATACTCTGCATACAAAATGTATTTCATTTCATATTATTTAATTTTAGATATCATCAGTGAAAGCCAGTACCGAGCACTTATTCCCGCGTTTAAAGAAATTCGAGCCGCGCATGGGGGAAACGCTTGGTGATTTCGTACGAGACTTCGAAGCGAAGAAACAAGCTCAATACGGATTTATAACTGCAAGTCAGCTAGAAAGTGGTAAGATATGTTGTACTTGGATCTATCAGTATAGGTGGTGTCATACATAGTCTTTGTTGCATCGCCAGTCATACTACTGAAGCAAATTACATGACCTACCAAACATTGTAGGTACGTATCGTACGTACGTATCTATGTAACATATTCAATAAACTATAATTACCTAATCATAATTCTTTAAGTACATATTTAAATAAATTCTAACTTCATTTTAAACTACTTTTATAGCAAACATGGGCGAAAAAAGTGATACGAGACTTTTATCTAAAGCTGATAAAGAAAGTAAAAGAAAAGCCAGTTCTTTCAAAAGAGATCCTTTGACTCAAACTAAACTTCAAAATTTTTTTACGCAAATACCCTCAAACGAAGTATCACGATCTACCTCTGATGAAAGTGGAGATGAAAATACTTTAATAATAGATGAAAATCCTAACAGTGCCAATGACGATACAACCCTCAAGTTAGAAGAAACAAATAATGAAGCAACCAATGAAGGCAATTACACTGGGTCGGAGGAGATTAAATGTGGAAACGAAAGTAAGAATACGACAAGTTCGTCAAAAACTTTTATAATAAATATCACTTTGGAGGGTGTATCAAGTAAGAGCTCCTCAAATGAAAGAGAAATGAAAGGCGATAATGAAAACAAGAAAGGCATTAAGAATGAAAACAAAGATGCCTTTAAGGAATCAAAGTCACCAAGTAAGATCAAACCTATTGCTAAACGAAAAATTAAAGCTTTATTTGGAGAATCATCCGACAGTGAAGTAGAAGAGAAAATAATTGATAGGTTGAACACTAAAGTAAAGCACAAACATCATAAATCCCCTATAGACAAAAAACGTAAGTTAAGTGAATCATTAGCAGATAAGGTAAACAAAACAGAAAAGAAATCAGCTTTAAAAAATTCTGCGATATTTGGAGATTTATCTAATAGTGATTCTGAAAAAGAGCTAGTGATTGACGAACGCACGGAAACTCAAGTTGAAGAAATTACAAATTCTAATGAGAATAGTAATGAAAATAATCTTTCGCCACAAATTGAACTCGATAACATAACAAGTAATGATGATTCCATCAATGCAAACAGTGGAGATGGCGAAAATACACTTATATCGGACAATGAACCGAAGTGTTCTGATCCTCAGTCAGCTAAAATTGAAGACACAAATCTTTTCAAAGCCCATAAACTAAGCATTGAAGCAGATAAAGTTTTGATGGAACTAAAACAATTTTCTGAAATGCCGCCGGAACCGGCGCAAGTTGTGAACGCCGTTCCTGAACACGCACCTGTTGCACACGCTAAAGCCAATGAACCTAAATCACCTACAACTAAGGAAAAATTAAAAGATAAACATAAGCACAGGCACAAACATAAATCTAGTTCCACCAAAGAAATCAAAGAAAAGTACGCGGAGAAACCAAAACACGAAGAGCATAAGAAAGAAAGAGAGAAAAAAGACAGCGAAAGGCGCGCAAACAAAATATCGTCACAAGTCAAAGAACCTAAAAAATCCGAAAAAGTAGATGTAGCCAGTCTGGTTGTCAAACTACTTATGCCTTATTATAAGAAAAAGAAAATTAGTAGTAGAGACCTATTCAAGATCACAGCGAGGCACATAGTGCATCAGTTGTTGGCTATTCAAGTCACAGGTGAGATTTAATCACTGTTTGTAAACATATAAGCCATGTTCCACCACTGCACTAATTCAATATTTTTTTAGATACACATTTCAAACATTAGTGTTCAATTTAAAAACAAATTGTAATATGGGTTTAAAAAAATTGATCGTAAATTCTCAATTTGTGTAATAATTAACTTTTTTTCAGAGGAAGCAGCCATCAATGTCTTATTAAAAAAAACTTTCTCCAAGGAAGTTAAAATTGAAAAAGAAAGTGACTTACCAGTGCAGATAGATCTAAGTAAAATGTTGTAATTAGATAAGATCTTATTTTTACTATTGTCTATTTATTTACTAAGTGTATTTTGACTCTAAAGTTGTAATTTAATCATAATATTTTAACAGATTCTTGTTCGATTAAATGTTATTTTAATTAGAAATACCATTTTTTAATCTTATTTTTTTCGTTATCATTTTATCGTTTTATTTATTCATCTTTGACCTTTTCCGCCTCACTAGACTCTTCACGGCCTGTAACCAACACACCTGCTCGATATCAGTTACACACGTAGAACACAGACGTCCACAAAGTTAAAGCCGCAAGAGTCACCAAGTCTGTTTACAATTCATATTGCTTAAAATAACGAATGCCATTAACGAATCCAACTTGGGAATTGGATTCACAAAAGGAAGTAAACAAAGACTATAAAGGTTTCGTTTGGAGGAAACAGTATTTAATACGTTTTACAATAATATTTATTAATTATTTAAATTATAACTTATAGGTGATAGTAAGGAAGGGTTACCTTCAACATTGTAATATTGTTGATAGAAGTAATTCTTTAACGTTTTATGTGTCAATGATAAGATTACAGACGTAATTTGTTTTATTATATTTAGAAATGAAGGACAATTAACTTACTCTTAGAATTCATCTTTACATTCAAAGTATACACAAATTCCGCCACACGTTTGCTGAGTAATAGGGAATATGCATAAAATTTAAATTTGTTTCAAACATTTTTTCTAGGTCATTATACTTAAAAGGTATTTTTTATTTAGTTATTTAAACCCAGAAAATATCATATAGAAAGTGAAAAATAAGGGAGGGAGATTCAAACTTACAAAACGCGTCACCATTGGTCGAAACGAAATGTGACGTCAACGGTCCCGTCGTAGGATTTATTGGCGTAGTAGAAAAATTTAAAACTGTATTCCTGTGTATTATAAGTGAATATATTTTGTATTTAAACTAGGACGGACGATGACAGAAACTGGTTTTGTTTAAGCAAAATTGGATAATCTACCGAAAATGACATAAATGCATCTAGCATTTATGTCAGCATATTTTGCATTAAATCTAGATTTCTCGAGCGCAGAGATCAAAGGAGTGAAAGCTGTGAGGTAATTATTGTTACATGATATAGTCTATAATAGTAATAAATGCTTAAATAATACTTACAATAAAACATAACCTATACATCACCATTTGTCATTAAAAATGTTCCTAAACTTCTAATTTACGTCTATATCATTATAATTTACACTATAATATTATATTATTGAAGCTCAATCAATTATGATATGTTTATACACTTTTTGTAAATATTAGATAAATACCGGTTTATATGAACAATTTTCTTTCAGTATTTAAGTGCTTGTTTGTTTCAGATCAGATCACAGTCATTTGTATGGGAAGTACTGGGTCCTGCTTGATTAATCAAGCAAGCTCTTTAAATAAATTTTTAATGATCTTTTGTAAACTAGGTTAGGTTAGTTTTAGACCGAATCTTCTACTGCTATATAGCTAATTCACACTAAGCTTTACATAAATATAGCATACTTACGTTAAAATGATCTGCACAACAAAATACAACCAGTAATGGAGATACATTATCCCTTCTCATCTTACACCATTTTTTCATACTATCACATCGCGTGGAATGCGAAAAAACACTTTATCGGGTGTACTAATAGTAGTGTTTTTGCACTTCAATATACCATACAATATTTTTAATAAGGTTTTTTAACTTCTTCCATGATTTTTATAGCAATTAAAACTGAAAATAAGTACTAAGTAACAAACGATATAGCAAACAAACACGTGACACGGCCAATGACGTCATAAAGAGCGCGCGCTAAATGGTGGCGTTTGAACGGCTCAAATTTATTCAGTGTTTTAAATTTTACTTTGAAAAATTATTTGACTATTTTTAAGCCTATTCATATTTTTTTCCTATGTTATAAAGATGTAAATGATCAATTTAAGGAATAAAAAATATGCAATTCCCTATTACATTGACAAAATTCGTGGCTACTTTCATCGAAATGTGTTGAACCAATTTTTTATTTAATTTGAACTATACTTCTTCATGTAAGCAATATTTTTATATAATGTCCTTCGGATTCATGCTTTTGTCATGTGAGGCAGTAGTCCTTCCCTGCTCGAGCCGCCCCATAATATTATTAATACGATTGTGCTTGAAAGCATTACAATAGTTTTAAATACTCTAGCACACGCTTGGCCCGTGTTTACAGTAAGGGTCGGCGGCGCGCGGTGCGCTGCGCTTGCGGACCGAGCGCGGCGTGTCGGGGTCGGGCGGGGCGGACGCCATCACCAGGTTGCGCGAGTTTCCGAACGACGGCTCCAGTCCGATGGTCTCCTGGAACTGCCTGATGCGCTCCACCAGCTCCTCGTCGATTTCTATCAACTCCTCGATCTGCAGATAGAATGTTACATTGTTGACAGCTACCAGAGAGATCACTAACACTTTGACATGGACCGCAATTTAGTGAGACCCATGACCAACGCTGGGCCACATTTAGAAATTGATTTTTGTTAAATGGCGATACGGTCGTATACACACTGCCGGCCAAAAGTTTAAGACCACAGTTAAACAACGTAATTATCTATCAACTGTAATAAAATCCCATAAGATAAATAAAAGAAAAGCACATCTGCATATTATATTTTTAATATCGAACATTTAGAGAAGTCATTCTTTTGTTTACTTTCAAGTTATTGGACAATAAACGTCTATTTTTTTCAAACACCGACCAACGCTGCGCTAGAGCCAGGTGGTAGAGTCGTAATAATATTTTTAGGTGTGCTCATTACTAATTACTTGGCTTTTGTTTGACTTAGCTAAATAATTAGGATTATTTAGCTCCTGAAAATATGTGTTTCCGACTTATTATTACCTGAGTTTACTTGGGTTTGTTCATAAACAATCTCAGTCTAAACTTGTGGTTTCTACGGTGATGACGTCTTAGAGTGGGAAAAGCACGCGAAATTAGCATTGAAGTGCGTTCTGCCATCGTTGTTTTATAAAATGAAGGCAAATCCGAACGTGAGATTGCTTCACGACAGAAGTTATCGCAGACTTGTGACCATGGCAAAAGAAGTCGATACAGGGAGACAGGCAGTTTTCAAGATCGTTCACTCTCGGGAAGGCCGAGAGCTACCACGTTTCGTGAAGATAATTTTATTGTTGTTACTAGCAAGCGAAATAAACGCTTAACAGCACCAGAAATCCGGGTTGAAGTTATCAAAATCCGAATTCGAAAACCTCTGCAAAGGCCACAAAACAAGTAAAAACTGAAGAACATTTTAAAAAAGTTCTTTGGACTTATGAATCCAAGTTTGAATTAGGCGATTTGATCATAATTGAAGGAATTTTGAAAAAGGAACAGTGCAAAAAAAAAATCGAACAAAATGCCGTTCTTTCCGGGTTGCGATTAATATTTTTTTTTTATAGAATAAGGGAGGCAAACGAGCAGCGGCTCGCCTAACATTAAGTGAACCGACGCCCATGGACATCCGCAACACCAGAGGAACTGCAGATGCGTTACCGGCATTTAAGGAGGAACTACAAAGTCGTATCGGTTTGGAAATACTGTTGGGGACAGATCATTGGAGAAGGGTTCATTTTCCAACAAGATAATGATCCAAAGCATAGCTCAAAATTATGCAGTGGATATTTAGAAGAGAAAGAGGCACAAGGGGTGTTAATAAACATGTTTTGGCCTCCTCAGAGCCCCGATCTCAATCCCGTTGAACTTTTGTGGGAAGAGCTTGATAGGAACGTCCGTAATCGTGGCCCATCATCGCAATAAGAAATGTGGAATGCTTTATGCGAAAGTTGGAGTAATATATCACATAGACTTTCTTTAGCATGGACTGTTGATATTTCTTTTCTATAAAGTATATTGTTTGTCAACCAGTTTTTTATCAAATGATTAAGCAGGTTAATTAAACATTTAATACTTTATTGGAGTTTTATTTCATTTTCCTACTTAAATAAAGGTGGTCTTAAACTTTTGGCCTACAGTGTATATTGATAGTAGGCGATAGTTTAGCCTCTACTTAATTCTTCAACGTTCGACGGAAACGCCGACGTCGGCAACCTATTTCAATCTTTTGCTGTATGAAGAATTTGCTGAGCTACACAATGATGAATATTCAAATAGTTTCTTTCGAATGGAAGGGATTTCTACAATAAAAGTGTGGAGATGGAGACCAGCCATATGTCTAAACGTCCGTTGGGGGAATTAATTCTTGTAATTTCTGCGTATAATCCCTAGAAGTAATTATAATTGTACACGTGTAGATATTTTTTGACATGTGATCGTGTATGGATTACCTCGTGGCGGTACTCGGCGAGCAGGTCGGTGGCGATGCGCACGAGGTAGGCGGCGAGCTGCCCGCCGTGCGGCCGCATGTGGGCGTACAGCCGCAGAACCGCCGGCACCAGCACTTCCGCCACAGTGCGCTTCATTTTCTGTCACACACAGACAAATCATAAACACTCATGCTCATCCCAGAGCTAATTTTTTATAGAATAAGGGAGGCAAACGTGCAGCGGGTCGCTTAACATTAAGTGAACCGACGCCCATAGACATCCGCAATACCAGAGGAACTGCAGATGCGTTGCCGCCCTTAAAGAAGGAGGAAGTACACTCTCTTCTTGAAGGCCCCTAAGGCCCGTTTGGAAATATCGAATAATAATGGACATCATTCCACAACGCGGCTGTGCCAGGCAGGAAGTTCCGAAGTTTACGAATTTCGCATAATCTTAAAACATATTAGCGTCTTTTTTTATACAAGAATGTGGCAAACGAGCAAGCGGTCACCTAAGTGACAGCTACCCACAGACATCTGAAACAAGCATTTGCGATTGATGCGTTGCCTACCTTTAATAGACAGAGAAGGGGATAGACAGAATAATTTACATTTCCTTCTCCTATCCATCCACCGTCAAATCCTCTTTCCCTTCCCACTTTTACTTTACCAGAAAAGGGTGAGAAGGCGAAGAGGACTAAAATTATGCCAACGTTCAAACATCTTTGCGAAAATGCTCGTCGGTTACCCCTAACCACCTTCGTAAGGAGGTCATTAATTTGATCGGTATCAGTTTATCTGGGTCGACCCTGCCAACTCTGCCACTCACTTTTTCAACATTTTTCTTGCCTCTCTCAATGAAAAGTCATTAATCCTTTCAACGTAATCGACCAAGTATATATACTCATATGTAATGTTATATTTATCGACTAGTACGTTCATAGTTACGAGGGTGAATCAAAAAGTTCTTAGAAGTGCATATATATGAGACCTTTTTGGATCAAGTTCGATATTCAAATTA
>DWLR01001331.1:0-18745 GCA_018246295.1 Papilio alexanor hazarajatica
CACTAGCGCCACTAGCGCACGCTCGCCCAAGCGCTTGGTCGCACCGTCGAGAAAATTCTACGCAGGTCTGCGCAGGTTTTACTTTCGTGTCTCGACCTATACGTACGTAGCTGTTTAAAAATAGTTTGTGTTGTATGCAGTTTATATAGAAGTCCTAGTTAATATTGTTGATTGTTGTAAAGTATAACTACGTTTTGTAGACACGTTTACTCTGGCCAGCACAAACTTGCACACGATGTCGCCTCTTAGATAGTCGTAAATGAAACACTGCGCACTTTGCCTATGGAAATATTAGTTTGCAACTAAATGAAAGTGAAACTCCATAAATGTACTTAATTAGTCAAACAATAGATTTTCAGTAAGGTTATATTAATATACACAAGAATTACTTGCAAGTTGAGTCCCGATAGATGTGGTATGTGTATTGTTTCAATAATTACCCATTTAACCATATCCAACAATTTTGGGATCAAAATTCTTTATTACTTTCAATATTTGGCAATTAAATTTTTAATATTCTCATTAAATTCGTAACATTTTCAATTGAAATAACTAATAGAAAGCTTTATTTCTAATTACTTTCCTTTTTTATTTATACATTGTTTACAGAGTTTATTTCAATTGGATTTTTACGGTATACACACGTATTGTCTTTGTGATTTTTTCAATATTTTTTAATGTAATACCACTTGTAGTTTTATAGTTTTTTTTTTTTTTTTACTACAGCTGTGGACTTAGGAAAAACAATTGTGTTATGGTATACTGAGCAGCTTTATTATTGTACGTAGTTCTTCGTTTAAGATGCCATTTGTTGTAACTCACGTTTTAATATTAAAATAAAAATCTTTTAAATATTCTTTTATTTCTTAGCCCATTCCCGACAGTGTATTCCGGTCCTGTAATTAATATATAAACAGTTTAAGCCAATAAATGATAATTTCAAAATGGAGAGGGTATGGGAGATTTATGATGCAATTAGCTACAAATGCTGTCGATGAGTACTCCATCGACACAACTCTGCGGGAAGGTGTTTACTGACAACCCTCGTGGTTACTGAAACAGATAATCCCACAGGTATAGCTGTGATGGATGGTAGTGTGTTTCACTATTTATGTATCTAATCACATTAAAATTGAATCCAGAACTAAACACAACTGCAAGACGAAAAACAAAAAAGGAACAAAAATAATAGATGAAAAAGACGGTACTTCGCAAGCAGATTTGACATCGTGTGTGATGAGTGCCGCAAAGTACTCGAAACGTCGCGAATAAAAACAATAAAATAAATGCGATTAATTCATATTAATTTAATTTCAAAGAATAAATAAATTTGTACCGTCTACTTTTTTGTTTCACTCATCACAGTACTCAGATGGCTTGGACAACGATGTATTGAAGTAGAAGAAGCGAGAGATGTGTGCCTACCCCTTTGAGTTACCGGCGTGACGCTTATTTTTTTAGTAATGTAATGACCACTTGGCAAATTGGCTAATCATCACCCGTCTTGGGATTAGAGTTGTGACAAACGACTTATTTTTATAATTATTTTATTAAGCTTGCTTAAAAATATGCATTCCATTTCATAAAATTCAAATATTCTTTTTTTATTAAAACTGTTAATAGATTAAAATAAATACGTTATGGCTTAAAAAAGGCGATCCTGTTAACAAATTACAATAAATTCATTTTTTTCATCAGGTTAATACTTCATGGAGGTATATCTAATCCGAGGTTCGAAAGTGAAGCCACTCAAAAGTCACCAGACTTCGTAAATTTGACGTATGAATTACGAATGAAAGGTTGTTGTTTTCTTTTGGTTGTTTTCTGATTTTCTACGGTTTACGCATCATAATATCATCATGTCTTAAAGACGAGTGTTATCCAACATACATTTCTGAACGCATATATTATTATAAACAATGAAAATTCACAAAGAATTACGGAGTAGCAGGAACACAATTATAGATGTCGACACAGACTTCGTTTGTGACCTTTTTATATTTCATTTGCTTGGCAGATCTAGGTTAATACTGTATCTAAGCGTATGGAAAAATATACTGATAAGTTGAGAGGCATCTTACGATAGGCATCGGAGTTGTTCAGTAGGACAAAATTACAGCGAAGTTGAGTCATTGCTTCGTATTGTGTGCGAGCGGAAACGAATGATTGTCTGCAAATAATCCGTCGTCTCGAGTTTTGTTACTCGCCTCTAACGTAATTTACAACCTACGAGTACTATGTACCTACAAGGAGTCTATCCTCACAATTTACAATCGTATATTATGACAAATGCTTTCCGTTCACATTTCCCAATGTTGTTATTATTCCTAATAAATTAATAAAACAAGTTTATATTTATGCTCATTGATCAGGGAAGTTTTCATTGATAATCATTTTGACATCTCTTTCTCTTCTCTAACATCTGTGCATGGATAATCTTAATATCAACCTTCTTAAGTATACACATATTCTGGTCCATATTATATACTTCGTCTAGGATTATCTTTACCAACAATACTTCATTTCTTATTCATATTTTCAATGGGCCTCCATTCCCATCACAAACTTGTCTTTCCTTCTCAATTCTTGAATTCAATTCACCAGCAAGTAATTTGCGAAATAATTGGTGTACAGATATTACTTCAAATTTGAAGTTGTACCGCAATAACACTATGTACTGTGGCAGACAAAACCAATTGTTATGATGTATGTAGGGTCGACCGGCGGCAGGACGCGGTGCTATTATTTGGTCAGTAGTCGGCCAGCTCTCTGCCACTAGCCCGTGCCACAGTGACAGCCAGACCGTGACACATACGATCAAAATTTAATTCGAAGTTAATTTTATTTCCATTATTAAACGTTTAACCACCGAAGCGTGTGTATCTCAATTTATATGTGTGCTTACGTGATTGTCGCTCCCGAGGCATGAAAACAGCTCTGCGCGCTCGCCGACTCCGTCTCCAACACGATCACTGTATCCAATTCATCGTGGAAGAATTATGCACTCGTAAGTTACCGTACATTATTTTCAAATAAGATAAAGCCACTCACGTCAGTAGCCCATAGAGGTAGGCAGATCATGGACTTCCATTTGGTACGATACTAGTTCCCTCTCGCTAGCACCTCATTTCTTCTTACTTCGTCTACGTATATGTGCTAGTTATTGCCGCCTACCGCCGTGTACTCTTAATTCCGCCTTTCATTACTATTGGCATATTAAAGAAAGGACAGTGATTAAAGATTGGTAGCCAAATCTAGTTGGTATCTTTTGGTCTAGGACATCCCATTTGAATATTGCCAATCATTTCGCAAAATAAATTTACCTCGTCACTGTTTTTCAACTCGACTGTACCACTGAAGCGTACATTATACTTATCTATATAAGTCCTTCTTTCAACCGGCTTCTGCTAATATTTCGGCAATCGAACTGCGGCTCTAATCAAACTTTGACTAATGTATTTATTTTGTGGAGAAATTGCACTTACATGCAATAATAATTTTCTTATTATCTCACATAATCTAATGTAATTAACTAAAAGTGTATTTTTTTTTCAACTTTCACATTAACACAATATAAAACAGTTCTACGATAATTTAAAATATTTGTTTAAAATAAACGATTGCGATGCTCTGAGATAAAAGCGATTACGGTAACTGTAATTCTTACTATTAAATATATAGTAGATTAAAAAAACATGATATTCGCTATTGTGTTGTTTGAATATTTTTTGTTATAATTATATTTTGTATTGAAATAAGCTAAAAACTTCAACTTAAAAATGTATCCGTCTTGCTACGAGCCATATAAAAAGAACAGTAGTTTTTCAAACAGGTGATCGTCAACCCACTTACTTTTTAATATCTTAGAACTAAAATATTCGTGACTCGTATAATAACAAAAGAATAAATTATTTTACTTTTTTCAAAGCAAACTTTGTTTTATTACATACATTATATATACAAAGATTTTTAAGACCTTTGTATAGAACTCAGAATCTTAAATGTACCAGATATTTTTCTTTAAATTGTTTCGTTTTGTTTTTACTTGTTCGCCGTCTATTAATATCTAATGAGTGTAATTAAAAATGTCTTAACAATATTACATCCTAAATGGACTTGGAGAAACTGTGTTAGAGAAAGAATTCCTAGAAGGAATGCTCTTCTGCAATAGTAAAATTCGGGAACCAAACCGAGGACTGGGTAGATTAATATAATGTGGATCTGCTTTTGGTTCTCTGATACACAGCTTTTAATTTTCGAACGGACTATTAGTCTATTAGTCATTTAAAGATGTAGGACGATAGGTCGCCGGAAGCCGCTACAATTCTGTCGGTCCAATCGCCCTACATTTACCTTTTGTCCCGTAAAATGCTTCACCTAACATTCAGTTTTAGACTGTTATTGCTAAATATTTTGCGGCCACAGAATAACATTTGTGGTAACACAAATCATGGCTATGTTTACACACACACATATTTGTTGCATAATGTCTTAAAGCATATGAAATAAAAAATCTACACAATCATAACATTTCTTTGTTGTTTTGTATTCTTTGAATAGACCAATAATAGATAATAGAGTAGAGCTCTGGTTGTACCACTTAAGAGTTCGGCTTGTCTTAGGGTAAAAATTCAATGTCGGTGAGACCTATGCTGACTATACTGACAGTATTAATCCTATCTTAGGAGGACAAGGATGCTGAGTCATGTTTAATTACTTTTACGGCTTAAATTATTTTTCTAACTAACCATGTTATTTAGTTATAACAAAATCAATTGAGGATGACCTTTGACCAGGAGGTCTAAGTACAAATGTAGCTTGAATGCTTTTATCACATTGTCGATGTCATTAAAACAAGTGATCGAAATCGAGCGGTCTACCTAGCATAGCTACTTTCACAAAAAAGTACAACGATTTAGTAGGTTTAGGTAAGTCGTTGGCGGGATGCCTACGTCCAGTAGTGGACGACCATCGTAAATGTAATCCAGTGTGAACCTTTTTTGTAGAAAGCATAACAACGACACCGTGGCATCAGACCCGGTACTATAGAAATTTGATAATTAAAGGAATATTTCTATATTTTTAGCAACCACACGTCTTCATTAATTTAGAATTTCCACCTACATTATAATCGTATAATTGTTCCACTGAATGTGCAAAAGGGATGAAAAACAAAAACGATTCGATAATTAAATGAGTGATGTCAGTCGAGGTTTCCAACGCGTTTTAAAAAGTAAAAAAAAGTTTACATCTAATTAACACTAAATTGATATGATATATAATAGATATAATGGCTGACCGGTTGGCGCACTGGCAAGACATTTGCCTTTCGCGCCGCAGGTCATGGGTTCGATTCCCACCCAAGACAAACATTTGTGTGTATGAACATGTTTGTTTGTCTTGAGTCTGGGTGTAAAGCCCACCGGAGGACGGGAAGCAGCATCCTTTTCTTAGTACGGTGGAACATACTGTGATCGCCAACCCGCCTGCCAAGTGTGGCGATTATGGCACATTCCCCCCAAAGATGCGATCAATGGGGGAGGCCTACGTCCAGCAGTGGACAATCATAGGCTGACATGGATGGATAATAGATATGTTACAAGTTCAAAAGCCTTATTAATAATTAACTGATTAATGACAATTTATGTTTTAGATTAATGGTAACAATTTAGAATCATACAGGACGATACTTTAAAATCAAATCAGAGATACTTCTTTATAATCTTTTTACCCTATCAATTTCTGTTCTGCTGTTCAATCTGTTTGTTTGTTTGTGTTTTCAATTTTTTTTTTTCGTTTTGATCTAGTAAATATAATAAATGGGACAAATTAATGGAACATCAAGTCTACATGTACAATACATTTTTTTTTAATTATTATTTACTTATTATGACTTAAATGAAAAAAAAATAGTCACTAGTAGCACTAAGTCCATGTTTTACAGGCTTGCTTATTTATATTATTACTCAATCAATTATACAAGTAACTTAATTTAAAGTATTTTGCCATACATACAATACGTTTATAACGTATTGTTCACGATACAAAGGAGCGACGAGAGACTGAGTCACGTTACCATTTAATAACGGTTTCGTAAATAAATAGCAGAAGGTTTTTTTATCCTTTCGATTTCACAGGGACTTAATTTCCAAGATAGGATTTCTTAAAGCTCGTTTTCATTATAAAATATGTCCATTTTATGATAGATACAGATACAAAATACATTTAGAATGAGAATTACAAATAGAGATACAATTTCATACAAAATTTGTCTCAGAAGCGAACAGCATAACAACAATACAAATCTAATTTGCGCCGTGACGTGACGTCCCCCCCCCCTCTCAAACAGTTTGAGTGTACAATAGACGTTTCCGCTAAATAAACCAATCCAATTAAAGAATTTAAATACATAATTGCCGATAAAAATGTACCACAACTCCCGCCGCTAGCGGAGCGTTGTATCAGTACAATAGTAAAGCATAGTCCAATGCAGTAGCGGTAATAATATACAAAATTTGAAAACAGCTTGATCTCGCAACAAACACGACACGTCATGACATAATCTGTATACTTTTGATGTGAGTAATTGTAATATTGACGGAGGAACAGCTACAACATGCCTAGTGAATTTTGGAACTTTAAAGATATAACGAATATTTTATCATCAACTGCCCATTCCTACACAACTTCCGATGATTTAATCAATACACAGTATAATATATATATATATATACGCGTTTTTTCATCTTTTAAAAAATCGCACTATAGTTAAAATTATGATGTAACAACTTCGGTTGAAAATATAATGTCTTTGAATTTTTTTTTATAAAAAAGTGGAAAGATTTTTTTTTATAATGGTTTAAAACGTTGAAATTTAAATTTCATCATTAGAATTATACACTACCCGTCTGATACGTATAATGTCAACGTAAAATCGTAAACATTTTTAGTTTATAATCCAACTCGTGACAGTATAACTGTAGTAAAATTGTGGACTAAGCGAATCATTTATAACCATCAACACATTTACCTATGTTATTTAATTAACTAGCAACCGGCTCCAGCTTCGTGTGGATATAATAATAAATAATATAGTATATAATATAGCAAAGGTTACTCTCTGATAGAAGAGTTTTCTATTGGTGAAAAAAATTTTAAAATCAGTTTAAATCTTTTCTCTTTATAATAAATATTATTATAGATGCCACATTTATCGTTTAACGAATAATAACATAGCAATAGACATATTATATTTTGTATTCCCAATGATAATAGTAAAATTTAAAAAATATTACATCTATAACATAGACGTACAAAAATATAAAATTTCATTGCATTACTTTTCATTGTTTTGTATCCTAAATGAAACTAGAAGTGATTTCTTTTGTTTTGGAATTAGTTTTTTTTACTTATCATTCAATATTTTTTTTACTCTGTTGTATGGTACTTATAAAACTGCGTACTTGCCAATAGATTACACACCGTAGGCGATTGATTAGAGTAACCAAGAGTAATGCGGTGGGTTCTGGGTTCATATCATAGCTAAGTTACGAGTAAAGTGTGTAATATTTTAAAAGGCACAAAATTTTTGATTTGTTTTTAGAAACGGGGTTTCAAAGTTTTCAGTAAAAACTTAAATTAGAACTCTATTTTGAATTTTGATTTAGTAAATTATATGTATTGTGTTGTATTGCAATTGTATTGTATTGTATTGTATTGTATTGTAATAATTGTATTTTTAGGATAATTAAAAGAAAGAACGATCATTTAATAACGGTTGATTTAAGAAAACTCTTTTTCACCGTCTTCATAAAGCGAGATTCCCATTCGGTTTCGGCTTCTTCATTGCTTGATTTTTTTTTCATTAAAGCAGTGTATTAAAAGAAGGATTATCGAGAAGTTGTTACAATTTATTTACCCGTTAGGTTTCATTAATTTTCTTTAATTTACTCAAGCACTACCGCCACTCCACACCAGAAAAAATATTAACAATTAAGATGGAATTCCATTTAAGTTTCTTTAAATTTAATAGTGATAAGCTTTGCAGCGATATCGAGTGTTAATATTCTTGTGAATGGTATTTAGTAGGTGATAACACACACGCCTTTTGCAGTTCTCTGTATCAATCATTTAAGTTAAGACAAGTAAAAACTCAAAGTGTTTAAAATAAGTGTCATTCTGCCATTTGCTAACTATGAGCTATTGTAGCTCATAGTTCTAATAGTTGTAGTTCTTGTAGTATTCGAGCTCGTTCTAACGCTCTAAGCGTAGTGTGGTGCATTACGGATGTATTTACTCGCAAGAAGTTGCTCGTAGCGTGACGCTAAACTAGGGCTGACGTGGTCTATGTACGTTTTATTATGAATTAGTCTTCATTTAGGTCGCATTCGGACGGACTATATCCTGTACGTCTTACTTCCGTGGCAAGGTTTCATTATATAGTTTCAATGAACATGTTTTGATGTTTTATTTTAACGAAAGTGATGTAGATTAGAGTCATATTTCCGGGAGAAAGGCAACACGGCGTCACAAGCCCTTTATTGGCATGTATATTTCACCTTTTAGATTACTCACGAAGCAAAAATATATTTACTATTTATTTGGGAAAACGGTCGCTCCTTGACGAACAACTATTAGTTCATCCCTGATATGTTAGGGACCCTTCTAAGTTGTGAAACGCGGATCGCTTGTTTGTCCCATTCCAACATAAAAATTAAGTATAATGGGTTTGAAACATGTATTCTTGACTTACATTTATCAAGCATTTTCTTTCATAACCGTACGCGCCATTTGCTAGTATTGGTTCTTGTGGCGGCAGCTCCCAGCCCTGGCGGTCACGGATGAAGATGGTCGAAATAGCGTCTCACGGCAGCCGGAACACTTCATACTGCCATTATTGATAAATTGCCGTCGCTTCGCCACTACAAACCTCTCCACTACATGATTTCCACTTCTCACTCCAATGTCACATTGTCGTTGAAGATAAACGACGCAAATTATGTATATACATGCTGGTGTTAACAAGATCAGGAACTTTGAAACTTGTATAATAATGATAGTTTTAAAAACTTACGTTCTTTAATCTAATCGTAGGTAGCACACCATTACATTTGCTTATTAGACGCCATATTATAGTACTAGTCAATAATAAATATTTTATATCGTGAAAAAAACTTATACTTAGGTCAGGCAAATTAAAAATATTTTTTTCTTCATCGCTTTTTGTGTTATTGCCATTCGATTTAGAAATTGTATATACCACCTAATTTTATGGTCTAGTTAATTTATTCTCGGAGCAGTTGATGTTTTTTATTACATCGATTTATCACTTGTATGGCATGAATTACTGTGAGAGTATATTTGTTGATATCCTGCGTAGGCGAAAGCTCGCGGCTGTCGCCGGAAGATGTCGTTGATGGTAATACCGAACACAAAGGCAGTGTACACAGCAATATATCGGTCATTTTTAAAATTAGTTAAATTTCACATCGTTATATATCAAATACTTGGGAATTCGATCTCTCCTGGTATTTTTAAATATTTAGGTAAAAAAAATAACAAAGTTGTTGTTTTCAGTCAACGCCGTTAATGTTATGCTTTATAATTAGTCGCTGTTATTTGGTATATTTTTCTAGCCCGAAAGTGCTTTTTAAACATAAGAGGGAATGGCTAATTTTTGCTTATTCGCCACGTACTTTATAAAAAAAACTTACCCGTGTGTACATGGTTTCCCCTCTCGGAATAAATGCAAGGAAACTAATTTAAAGGTCTGTATATCGTCTTATATCTGACCAAATATTAAGAAACAATCAGGTGATATTTCATAGAGGTAATAGATATATCGATGTACACCTCAGCCTATGATCGTGTCCACTGCTGGACATAGGCCTCCCCCATTGATCGCATCATTGGGGGAAATGTGCCATAATCGCCACGCTTGGCAGGCGGATTGGCGATCGCAGTATGTTTCACCGTATTAAGAAAAAAGTCGCTGCTGTCCGTCCTCCGGTGTTCTTTATATCCAGACTCAAGACAAACAGACATGTTCATGCACACAAATGTTTGTCTTGGGTGGTAATCGAACTCACGACCTGCGGCGCGGAAGGCAAATGTCTTACCACTGCGCCAACCGGTCAGTCAATTGTATATTCTAGTATACTAAATATCCTAATGTTAGAAAAATCTAAAAAGAATCTGTTTGCAATGTTTCACATTTATCTATCCATGTCATGAACTTCTGTATATATCTCCTAGACTCCTCTACTGTAGTCTATACTGTAATTGGTTTTGACTTTAGAGCATAAGAAAAGAAGATATAATAAAATGCAATACGAGCTTGTGTATGTATGTATATGTATAGGTTTGAAATAAAATTATTTCAAGCTCTATACATATTGACATCAATATTTCTATGATATGAAAATTAAAAGAAACAGTTGTGAGCCATCAGTTTTGTTTTGGCGGAAAGTAAGATGTGTCAAACTGGTTGACATTTGGGAAGGGCATAATACAATTAAGAGCGTAAACAGAAACGTGTTGCTTATAGTCATGTTAAAGATCGCAAGAGACAATCAAGACAAGATATTTATCATCTCTGAAAATAACGTCAACGATATTAAATTACCTAAGTCGTTCCATCGTAAATCATTAAAATTATCTTTACTCTCATAGAGTTAAACCGAAAGTTTTTCTTGCTTGAGTTGATTCTTTACTTTCGACAACACGTGCCTTATCAGTGACGCTAAATTAATTGATAATTAAACAATCGAACAAGAAAGTTGGGTTAACTTTTAAAGAATATCTGCAGCTGCTATGCTCTACCGACCTTCAAGGACAGTGTTGTTCTTGAAGGTCCCTCGTTTGCATTGTTTTTATTATTTTATTTTTGTGGGCGGCGCTGTGCGGCTCTCTTGTTACCCCTAACATTTGGTGGGTCAGGCAATTTCGGTGCCACTTTTTATTTCTTTATTCATTTTCAGTCTTACAATATTCTTATATCTTATACACTACTTACATTCTAATATCACAGTTAATTGTTAGTGTCACTTATTTTATACTTTGTTTCTATTTATAGCTACGAGAGCCGCCGCTTTACAGTATTATAGAAATTCTATCTTTCATTTTTTTTGTTTATTATTTTGCTAATGTTACTTCTATTTATTTTTTCTTTTAACTTAATTTCAGCGTCGGCTCTCATCGCACCAGATCCGGGACAGTCCACCAGGACGTGCAGCACGGATTCCGCTTCATTTATATCAAAGATATATGAAGGGTTCTCCTTACATTTAAACTTATACAAGTATGACTGACCGGTCGGCCAGTGGCAAGACACTTTCACGCCGCAGATCGTGAAGACAAACATTTGTGTGCATGAACATGTCTGTTTGTCTTGAATCTGGGATGTAACTACCACCGGAGGACGGGCAACAGCGTCCTTTTCTCAGTACGGTGGAACATACTGCGATCGCCAACCCTCCTGCCTATCGTGGCGATTATGGAACATTTCCACCCAATGATGCGGTCAACGGGGGAGGCCTATGTCCAGCAGTGGACGATCATAGGCTGAGGTGGTGGTAGTGGTGGTGGTAAGTATAAGGAGATCCCACGTCCAGTGAAAATTTGGGTTAAAATTGAGTCTAGTTTCATGTTCCTGAGGATGAGATATGCAGCTACGGCGTCCGGGAAGAAGACGGGAAACCGCCTCCACCACTAAGAAGACTTTAGTGGTCGAGGCGGTTTCCCCTTCCTTATGTCGCCCTTTCCATACTTCAAGCGACTCCAAACGGATTTGCCGCTTGACGTATGAAATGAATTTGCATTGGTTTGGAAATATCGCTGGAGAGATTTCATTCAAAATTAAATTGGAGATCTATCACGTTGAGTTATAGCGAAACGCAACGGCAGGGGTATTGTCACATATACAGATAAACAAAACTTTTATCAAGTCTTACATATTTAATTAAGATTTTTGTAATCAAAGTCAATAACAAACATGACGATTGTTTAAAATAAAGTAGTCGTGTAGAAAGTTGAAAATTAAATAAAGATGTATATTTAACGACGTCTTAGTTCACTAAGCTCTGTGACGTAAATATGTATTGAACATGTATAACGTATATCAATGTTTTTGTTAATTTCGTGCGAAGCTTTTTTATATCTAGGCTAAGTGATTCCTGCGTGTTCCCTCGCGCTTTGAATTATTCCAAACTCTGGATGAGTGGATAGTGTTTAATTATCGAATATTATTTTTTTCATTACTTGTGAATATTTGACAGTCTCACCTTTTTTCCTGTTCTTTTTTTTGTGCTATTTCTCACTTGATAGCCTTTATGTTTTTTTTGGCGAAAAAAATATCTGCCTAGACAATTTAGTACCTCTTGTTTATTTATACGACTTTCAAACAGTTCTAGTGTTTCTGTTGTGTTCAACATACAGTTATGTTTTCATAAGAAATAAAGAAACGTTGCCTCGGTAGCTAGGTGGGTGATAGTCGAGTATTAAAATAGTTAATGCTGCGCTGTCGCCTGCGATTCGAGCAAACAACGCTCAGACAAAGTAAAATCGACGTAACCTTATCACAAAACATTGTACTCCTCAAACAAACATATTATAAACACTCTTGTTCTCTTAATAAATCATGTGATAAATGTAATAGTAATAGCAATCATTTCTATAAACAAATATAGAAATGATTGCTGAAAATTGTCACGAAATAGAGATTTAATACGCTAAGCACAGTAAGTGTAATTGATACTCGCATAATGAAGGAGTTAAAGTAAAAATATAAATCGCATAAATATAAATTAAATTTGGGATCGATATATTTATCGACCACATAGTTGTCGACTGATGAATTCGAAAAACCCACGACCTCATGTTTCGCGAGCTGTATTTTTAACACTTGACTGACGCTTCAATTGTTATATCATTATATTTAAAACAGCAAGTATATCCGCGGGCATAAGTAATGCTTCCCCGGAAAAGCATTCAAATGTCGGCGGTTCATCAAATCCATAATCAAATAGTATTTGCATGTTTCGCGTAGTATTTGCCGCCGGATCTGGCGTGTTGACTCTCGCGGGGCCTCGAGATATATAGGTGTAACGGCGCGAACGCTCGCACTCCCCGAGTGTTGCTTCCAGTGACGCTACCTAGTGTTAAGTTCACCTCATCACCACATCTGTTCATAGCCACACAAGTGGCAGAACTTACTCACCGCACAGAAACCACCAGAAGAGACACATCGAGCAGTCATGTGAGTTTCATAGCTATTTTCCTATGCGTCACTAAACGTCATCCCGCAGAGTTCTGGAACGAGGTATTTTTTCAATTGAAGCTTTAATTTGCATTTCTTAAATATGAAGTAAATATAAATGACAGGTCCTCGCTTACGTAATAAATATTGCGACTGACCGATCTACGGTACGAATATTTCACAATTTAGTTAGTTGCTTGTCGAGGCGGGGGCAGCGCCGAATCTGTCCCCCATCTCACAAATGTGACGATGGTAATTGAATGATCACGTTCACGCCTCGTTAGACCTCCGCAGATGTCCATCGATTAGCACCGCCTCGTTTATCATCTACACGAAATCGTACAAAACGTCCGAGTTTGGGAATATTCCATAGCTTGCAATCATCTTCAAAATATTTTTTTTTAAATAGTCGAACAATAGTAAGCAGGCCATATATTTGTGCGTCGTGTCCAATTTCCTAAAGTGATCATTTATTATTGGTCATTATTTAATTCGACAAGGATTTATCTATGAGAAATGACGGCAATCAATCCCTGCTGGCACATCGTAACATTGCCGCGTTACACGCTCAATTAATAACGCCAAATCCCTTTAAGAACTCCCAAACTATTTGTCTTTTATTTACCAGCAATTGTCTGAGTATGTATAGGGTTTAATTGAAACTAAAATAGGACCACATCTGATATTATGAAAATTTAACGCTGATCAATACATAATGTTGTAATGTACATAATTACTTTTATTACGAAATCAAGAAATGTTAACAACACCCATTTCAGATTTAGGAAAATAACAAATAAAATAGCACAGAAATGACAGTGAAATAACAAATGGAAGTTTCTATTTGTTTGCGAATTCATCTGTCTTAGAGGTTTGCTTGTTCAGGCGTACGGTACCTAGCCGCACTATCGCAGCCTCGCGGCCGACAGCTGCGATCAAGATTAAATTATGATAATGTATGCATTCACTTTGTGTACACAAGTTAACGTCACTCTCATTACTATACCTCAAATTTTCAAGTTGCACACACGTAGAACTATGCAGTTTTCCATTTTCCTTACGTCCGCCGGCGTTTTGGCTGGTCATAATGCATTCAGCAAAATAATAGAATGACTTAAAAGCACTTCTTAGTCTTCTGAGGAAAAGAAAAGGAAAAGTTAATTATTTCATAATAGTATGTGCTTACTTTTTAGTAGCTTACCAAGTTCACATAGGGTGGAAATAAAAACTTATAAAATTTTATCTTTGCTTATTAAATATAATTGACATTAATGGGGGGGGGGGGGAATCATTTTATATTAACTGAACTGATAGTAATTAATCTATGGAAAGGTCATAAACAATTTACAAATTATACATATAGTTCTATCGGTACGCCAAAGTACTGAAATCTCCAAAGATGATTACGACTGCGGGAATTTACTATTACTTTAACGTTTATAGCACAATGAGACGCGAAAACTGAACGTAGATTTTACTCCACGTAAAATTCGGTTTTGCGTAGTGAGCCAGTCTGCTAAACTGTTCGTCGGAAAGATTTAGTGTCTTTAATTTTTTACAAAAAAAAAATAGATCCGGTCAAATGAGATCAGTAGCCTACTAGAGTGGACTACTATATAAACCTCGTCGCGGAATAAAAAAAAACAATTCAATACAAAAGTTCAATAAGTTATTAGTTTTGTCGAGTTCGATTGCACCAAACGTATAACTTCGTTAATAATCGCCGTGATATTTTATGTTGAGAGGATTGCGCCAGAAACCATCAAATAAATAATTTATTAATTTTTAATTATGTAACGGGATTAATAAGAATTTATTCTTGCAAATTACTATTTATCTGGAAGAATTAGCATAGTCGTGTGATAGAGTAAGGCAATGAAATGGATTTATTTAAATTCTTACAATTGAATCTCGAGGACCAAGCAATACAAAAAGTGAAAAAGAAATGGTAATTAAACATTAATGATAGTAAAAACAATTAATTATTTACAAACGGTACTTTTTAATGGATAAGTAGAGATCCTATCTATAGTGTGACCATATTTCTTGATATAGGTTTTGATTGAAAGCACGTGTTACAATATCTACGTTTAGCTGAATTAATAATATATATATTTTTTAAATGAATGATCACATTTCTCCACCTCTGAATTTCTAAGTATTGAAACTAAATGTCGCCCGAAAGTACCTTCAGTTACACACATTTACTATATAATTAATATGTATGTATATCTCGCCGTTAAACAATAACGATAAAGGTGTTGCTATAATATCGTAGTTGTTGCGGCACGTACATTTACTGACAATTATGCCATATTTATTTAATCCACATTCAAAACAAAAGTTTTGTTACAATTAATTTAAGAATACTTTGCACAGGTCGCAGTTGTAAAAATTAAAATGATAATGTTTATTATTCAAGGACTAGGAACACATAAATGCTAACATTAGCATCAACCAAACTGGTTTTATTCCATTTGATACTTTTAAAATTATTCTTACGGGTACAATAATTAATTTTGATTTAAAAACAATTCCTGTTATTATATAGATGTTATGATAGACACATATTTAAATAACAGAATAGATTAGAGATAGCAGAATTGTTAGAACTATGTATTTCAATAGAAGGAACATAGCCTAGAAGAGTTCGAGTACCAGGGTATAATCTCTACATTAATTAGTCATGTTGTATATATCATTTTTTACAGCTGCCAATATTGGTATACACCATATGATATTTATTACTATATCTTCTTTTATTTCACCTACATGTGATGATTCGTTTCGTTGTCTAATGCACGAGTAAATAAATAAACTAATCAAATTATAAGTTTTGCATCAAATTTTACATTAAGAGAAGTTGAAGATAGTTTTATACATCTTTTGTTTAATCAACATAAAAAATAATTCTTAAATAACTTGAAGTAAAATCAGCATATAATGATAAGGAACACGTGATTTGTCATCCGCATTATAATTTGATATTAATTCCGTGACGTTGATTTTGCCAAATTGAAATTTCCGGTTGTTCTAGCGCCAGTGCGGCGTATCATTTGAATTGTGATTTAGTATGTTTTGTTTACATATATAATATACTTGTGTATGTCACGTGACTTGTGACACGATATATTATAAATAATGTTAAAAAATCATCACACAAATTAGTTAGAGAAAATGGCTTGTCTTCAATCTGTCTTAATATGTCAATTTTCGGTATATCATTCAAAGTAATTCTGACCCACTTACGTATGTCCCCTTTCCAACAAAAAAATTGACATCGGTTCATAAGTGTTCATAATTTGAAAACGTCCACTTTTTTAAAGGTCGGTGAATTAATTGAAGAAGTTTAATACTGCAAGTTAATTTTAAATTTGTCATTTTAATTTTAACTTTATAAACGTGATAAAATCAATATAAATATGTCGACCCCAGTCACTGAGATGGGCACGGGAAAACCCTTCCTGAAGTTATGTGCTATATTTTTAAATTAGCTAAAACACGTCGAACGGAGAAGTTAATTCAACCAACCCTGCGCGTGTATCCTGGTTGCAATGGAAAGCTATACACTTTTTAAAATTAACCTAGAGCGTCTTTTACTCAGTGTCTTAACCTTATCAATTGTTAGGTCGTGAGAGGTAGTGTAAAAATGAGTATATCTGTGCCGTAGTACAGACGGAGTGAATACGAGAACGGAACCTTTGCCTTGGGACGACCGGTTTCGAGCGGCAGCGGGACCCTGTGAGGTCGACATATTAAATCACACGTTACTTTTACGTATTTATCTCAGTTGATATCGATCATTATCAATTTACGCATTTGTTTATGAACTTTAACTTGCTTTCTCACAAACCAACACTATAGACCATAGTCTCATCTTTGTAACGCTCAGATTAAGGATCTACGATTTGCGAGATACTGGTAAAATATTTCCCTAGTTTCTTCTTCAACACTCAATGCATCAGCAAAATTTTAGATGCTCCTCTAAGAAAACAGTGGTTATCAATCAGTTTATTCTAATCTATTTCAATTATACATTTTCCTTGTCAACACAAAAATCTGTGGGTGCGGAGAAAAGTATAAGTTCAAATCGATAGTTTATTGACGTTACATGGTACAAAATTTAAAATGTTGTGTCCTGAATTTTTTTCTAAGCGGTTACGATTACAGTCGAATTGAAATAGAGATAATAATCGCTTTTCGCCATGAAGACCCGCGAATGCGAAGACAGTGAAACTCTATTTGTTCGCTTACGGAACGCTTACAACTTAAATTCAGATCTTTCAAAACACAATTGAGAGCTTATCACCTCTTTTTTATTTAAACGACATTTCTACCTTCTGCCCATGAAAGAATTGATTACTTGCTCACCGATTTGCATTTTTGTGAAAGTAAATCTATAATAAATTCTATGGGAGTCATAAGTGACAAAGTTTTTTGAGAACAGATTAAAACTGAACTTTCAAGCCTCATTGACTACCTACATTTATCGACTGTTTTTAATTTACATAAAAAAAACATCGTATTTTCAGAGACGGATATAATAAAATGTACTTTAAAATATGTGATGGTGAGAAAATATGTAGTTTGGAAGATCGATAAACCCAGTTATTATCTCGTTTTAATGTAATGTATTTGGGGCTCGATAATTAAACGATAGCAATGACATCGATGTCTACCGACTAACAATTTTAATTATTCTTTGAAGACATAAATAATGATATTAAATTATCAAGAATACTCCACAATGGCAGCTCAAGCCTTATCCACATGCGCGCCGCTGAAAATCTGCGATCGCAATTAATACAAATTAAATCCTTTTTTTTATTAAGCAATTGCCAATACACTCTTTTGTAATATTCTTAACGTCCTCTTTTTTAATGTTTCCTAATTTAAAAGTCTTTATATGTATGAATCTATTAGTGCACATCTTCGGAATTTCATGTTGTTTTGAGTGTAGCTACTTCCGCGATCCGCGAAAACGATCGCTTTGCGGAACTAAGTTAAAAAATAACATATACTTCAACCTTAAAACGAGATAATTAAGAGAAACAATAACAAGGGCGGTGGGGCTGAGAGCAGTGCCTCAGGTGGTGCATATCGCGGTGCGCCTCTTCGCCCGCCATAAAGCCGCGCGTCTCCCGCCCATCGACACGTCTCGCACGACTTATCGCCTACAGATTCAAAATATATTGTCGACGCAATTTATTTGTTAAACAAAAACAATATTTTTCTTTTTTTTAATCATCCTATGCGTACCCACAGGACTCGAAGTGGTCTGCAATGTTACCTCACAGTGATATTTGACGCGAGTTTGTATTTTTCAGTGACTTACAGAACGAAATCTGATTTAAAAACTTTATGATATTATGCTTTGTTGTAATTCATCAGTCTGAGTGTTCGTGTTGTTGTTAATTAGAGCTTCGAAGGTGGTAAGCGAAATACGTTATTATTTAGTTAGAAATATTATGTTACATTTAATAAATAATT